>PVKY010005336.1:0-17601 GCA_004027775.1 Bradypus variegatus
TCTCTCTCTCTCTCTCTGAATTTCATCCTCTTACAAAGGACTCCGGTAATAGGACTAAGACCCATCCTGACTGGGGTGCGTCACACCTTAACTGCAGCAGCCTCATCACAGGGTCCTACTTACAATGGGTACACACCCACAGGGATGGATTAGATTGAAGAACACCTTTTTTCTGGGATCACACAGCTCCAAACCACCACAGAGTCTACACTCTGACATATTAGAAAACTTGCTGCCAAAGGATTCCTAACAAATTTTGCCTTAGGCAGGGGGAATACTCCAGGCCCACCTGTCTGTTCCACTATTAGCCGCATCAACACCGTCACCTTGGGAAAGCCCCACTGCCTCAAGGTGGGGAGTCTTTCCACCCAGGGCTGCTGAGTTGCATTAAAAGCAAATCAAGAAAGTTAGCTATGACTAACCTGGGGGTGGCTTTTATTTTTTGAGAGGAAAACAGGGAACATTCACCCCCAAGGGTTTTAGAAACCGAGAACAGGAAACAACTGGTTTGATAAATGCAATAAATAATTTTCAAGTTCTCTGACTTGCACTGCTCCCGTTTGCTAACGCTGCTGTTATGCAAAACACCAGAAATGGATTGGCTTTCATAAAGGGGGTTTATTTGGGTACAAAGTTATAGTCCTAAGGCCATAAAAGTGTCCCAAAGGCAACAACACGAGCATACCTTCACCTAAGGAAGGCCAACGGTGTTTAGAAAACCTCTGCTAGCTCGGAAGGCACATAGCTAGCATCTGTTGATCCTGCGTTGTATTTCGGCTCCTCTCTCAGATCCTGTGCATTATTCAAAGTGTTGCTCTTGGGATGTTTTGTTCTCTCTTAGCTTCTCCGGAGCAAAGTGTCAGCAAAAGTCTGCTTTCATGGCCGTCTCCAAAATGTCTCTCTTGGCTGTAGCAGCAAGTTCCTTCTGTCTGAGCTCTTATATAGGACTCAGTTAAGTTAAGACCCACACTGAATGGGCAGGGCCACACCTCCATGGAAATAATCTAATCAAAGTGTTACCCACAGTTGGGTGGGTCACATCTCCATGGAAACAACCTAATCAAAAGATTCCATCCTAATTGACACTAATACATCTGCCCCCACAAGACTGCATCAAAGAACATGGTGTTTTGGGGGGACATAATACATCCAAACTAATGGATCCATTTGCATTTCCTAGTCTCAGCCTCGAGTGGCTGATGGAAACTTATAGAAAACATGCTGAAGGCTACACAAGATGCTGGCCCATGTGAGCTTTGGATTACAGGTGGAATGACATCTTTTCTGGACCAAGAATTGTTCAAGAATAATCTGATGAACATAAATGCCCTGGAAGGATGATGGAAAACAGATATAGAAAATCAAGGCCACCTGGGAGATCTGCCCCTGCGTGACCTCTGTGCCCAAAGTGCCGGGCCCACCTCCCCCAGACCCCCTAGATCCCTCTCCTCAGATGGTGGTGTGGCACCAGAGCTGCAGAGACCTGGTGAAAGTGCCGGAGTCACAGGGATGTAAATTAAATCTGAATACAGAATCAACACTGCAGCTGCACAAGGGCTAGAATTTGAGGACAGAGTATGCAATGCTGCCTTTTTTATAGATATGGGTGCAAACATAATTGGTATTCAACTCTATGTAAAGTAATGAGTTTTGTTTGAGCTGTTTTCTTACAGGGATGGTTGGTTTGGGGTGAAGTGAATTATAAGAGAAGAAACTGTAATGATGATGGAAAATAACAGTTTAGCCGGAGGCAGTGCTCTCTCCCCACTCTGTCCTCCTCCCCCCAGCTACCCTACAAACACCCAAAGGGAAGGGAGGGAGGGAGGGAAGGAAAGAAGGACAGAAGGATGGAGAGAGGAAGGAAAGAAGAAAAACAGCATCACTGCTCAGTGAGAAGCAAATGCATCCTCCATCCTGCCCCTTCTTTTCAAGCCCCACGGTGAGCCGTGCTCTCCTTGGCCAGCCCGGGGAATAAAGGCCACCTCCGGTAACTACAGTTGCCACACAGGGCACCGAGGGACAGCAAGTCGGAGGCAGCATTTCAGCAGCAGCCCGTTAAGAGTCAACATCCATCTTGGGAGAAGATCGACCTTTATATAACTTTTTGTAATAACCTTCCAGAATGTTCTTAGGTGTTCAGGACATGGCGTCCCATTCTTCCCGTTCATAGCTCCTCCCTCCATGGGACAGCTCACCCCTCCCCTGCCCTGCCCTCCTCCCTGGTGCTCATTGCCTGGCTGAGGAGTGGGGACCCAGCGCCCCCTGCTCCCCGGGAAACTGTGGGTTCAGGGAGGGCAACTGCCCAGAAACCAGGGGAGACAAGGGGCTGGGGGAATGGCGGCCTTGGGACACGCGGGTCCTTGCTGCGTGTGGGGTGGCGAGGGGCGTTCAGTGGCTCATCTTGCTCTGTGCTCAGGGGTGGGTGAGCGTGGCCTGCCTTTCGGAGGACGCAGCTCTCACCTCTGAGCAGTCAAAGGTCTCAGGGTGAAAGCCAGGAAAGCCCCGGGCCAAGCAGGGTGAGCTGGTCACCAGCCAAGAAGCTCCTCAAGAAACGCCGATGCCCGGGCCGCACCCCGGGGAAGGCGACCTAGAATCTCTTTAAATCTCGGTATCTCTCTAAAGCCTCTGGGGGCTTCCCAGGGACAGCCAAGGCTGAGAGCCCCCGGCCCCGTCCAAACCCAGGGTGGTTTGCCAGTGGGAAAAGCACGTGAGGTGACCTTGGCCAAGGTCACGTTGAGCTGGGAGTTGAACAGGGGACCCCAAAAGACAGTTCCAAGTCCTAGCCCCTCACCCCCACCTTGAAGGTGACTTATCTGGAAATAGGGACTTTGTGGATGTAATTAAGGACGTTGGGATGACGTTGTCCTGGGTGTCGCCTGGAGTTCTCATTAGAGAAAGGCGAGGGAAATTAGAGATGCAAACCCAGAAGGGAAGGCTGTGGGAAGACGGAGGCAGAGAACACAGTGATGCAGCCACAACCGGGGAATGCCAAGGAGTGCCGGAAACTTCCGGAAGCCGGAAGAGGTGTGTGAGCAGATTCTCTCTTGGAGCCTCCAGGTGGAACCCACCCTGCTGACAGCTGGGTTTCTGACTTCCGGCCTCCAGAGAGGCCAGAGAAGACACTGGTTGCCATAAGCCACGAACTCTGGGGTGATCTGTTACAGCAGCCCCAGTAAACAGGGACCCCCATGTGGTCACGGGCGGCGCCTCACACAGGCCCCCCACCCCCTCTCACCCTCTGTCCCCTCTTCCCCACCCCCTCTCCAAGCCCCCACTTCTGGCAGCGTTTATTTCAGGATAAACAATGAGTGATGCTCAATAGATGTGGGGTTTGTGGGCTGACCGATGCATTTCGCCCTTTTGGGACTTGGAAGCCCAAAACTGTCGACCAGGTCTCTGTGCCTTTTGGGCCCTGAGGGTCCTCCCTGTCGGCAGAGCCTGAGGTGGACCTTCAGGAAGGCGGCTCATACACCAGATCCCTCGGTTTCCTCTCAACAGCCACGTGCAAACCCCTTCCTGCCATGCACCTGTGGGGTCCCTTTCACCCACCAAGGAGACCCCTGTCTCCACTGCATGGGGCACTGTGTTTGGGGTTCCCGTGGGCCGTCTGGCCACCCCTGGCTCCTTCCCTCTGCAGCGGTGGCTCAGGTGCCGCAGGCCCTGGAGGATGGCCAGCTTGACCTGGGCTTCCACCCCCACTATCTTGAAATCCTCTCGCTTTCTCGTCACAACATCAGCACTGGGTGGTTTTCAGGGAGTTTTTTGTCCTGGGGCCTTTTTCCCCATCGTGTAGGCCCCAGGTTTGGGAGGCCAACTTAGGGCAAAGAGGAAAGTGCCAGAACAGCTCAGGGGTGGCCGAACTCCCAGCCGAGCCTGGCCTTTGCGCCCTTGGTCCCACACAGCGGCCCTGGTTTCAGGTCCCAGAGGGGAAAGGCCACCGGCCTTGATCCCAGAGCCTGGTGGAGGAGCTGCCATGGCGCTGACCGGGCCTGGCTGGTTCTCCAGGGTGCAGCTGGGGTGAGCACAGAGCTGGTGGCTGGAGGAGAAAGCACTGGGGATCACAGCAGCGCCCGCGTGAGGGGCAAGGGGGTGAAAACCGGGGCAGGAGCAGCTGCGGCCACTTCACACCTGCGGGTGTCCAAGTGGCTGCCCTGGGTGACACAGGAAGCTGGGGACACACAGGGGGGCAGGGTGCTGGGGAGAGCTGGGTGCCCACCATCCACGGCTGCCCTGGGGAAAGCAAGCCCTCTCTGCGGTGGTTTCAGTTTCTGACAAGAGGGAGGGAAACAGGAAGTGAGAACTGGGGGAGAGGGGAGGGAGGGTGGGGAGCTGGTGATGCATAAACGTTGCATTTGAGAAGAATCAAAGCCCACGAGGAAGGGGAACAAGAAGTTGCGGGCCTCAGGCGGACTTTGCCCGGATGCCCCTGTCTCTTCATTTGCAGCCTTTGTGCAGAGCCCAAACCCCACCTTTCCATTCCCTCACCCCACAGACCTTCCCACGGGCCCGGTGCAGGCCCCACAGGGGCTCAGCAGTGAACAGGGCCTGCCCGGACCCTGAAGGCGAGGGGTTGACATTCATTTCCCAAGTAATCCCGCCGTGAAGGTAGGGCCCTTGGCACGAGGGTGAGCTCAGAGTTGGAGAAGCATCTCTGGAGACGACCCTTCAGCTGAGGCCTAAGAGAGAGGGGTCTGAGATGACACGGCCTGTGAAAGGTTCTGGTGCTGGGAGCTTGGTTCATTCAAGGCCCTGAAAGGGGGTCAGGGAGGCTGGAGCCCGGAGAGCACGAAGCAGTCCCGGCTCACCAGGTCACGCCATCCTGCCACCTGCAGCCCTCCCCACCCCTGGACGCTGCGGCCTCTGGAGGCCGGGCCTCTCTAGACGTGGGCATCCGGGTGAGAGCAGTGGGCTCATCTAGGGTCCTGTGCCCAGTGCTGCCACCTCCAGGGGTGCAGGGACATGGCCAGGAGCCCTCCACCTCCCTCAGGGCAGCCAAAGAGGTGGGCTTAAATTTCAGCACAGGTATTTGGGTCAGATAATGAGGGCTGTTAAGCCCTGGAATGCCTTGATGAAGGCCTTGTGACGGGAGAGCTGGCCCTGCTCCCGCCCCAGCCACACACCAGGGTCCCTTCGCTGGGGACCATCTCCAACTCGAGGGACCTGTGAAGAGCAGCTCCATGGAGCAAGAATACGGGGGGTCAGGACCCTCTGGCTGCCCAGGGGGTGAGGGGGGCACAGCGCTTCCCTGGGGCCCTCGGGACTCAGATCCAGTTCCTTCCGGCCCAGGGGCCTTGGGAGAGTAGCCTGGCTCCTCCGCTGCAAACTGGGAGCAGTCAGGTGGTTCTGGGAGCCGGCTTACCCAGAGACCCTAGCACGGGCTCGGTGAACACAAGAGGTTGGTTTCCTCCTTCCTGGTGGTGAAGGCCGAGTGCAGGGGTGGCGCTGCGGCAGCCTTGTGAGCTGGAAGCTGCATGTGGTGTAATTAGTCCCTGTGGATGCGTGGGCCCTGCTGGCCAACGGCCCTCGCCGTGGAGGCCCCTCAGGGCGCGGGTGGGCTGGGCCAGCCCTGCACTTGGTGGCTGGCAGCGGGGTGGGGACCTTGAGCTGGACCCGCCACCGGACAGGCATGAGGCCAGCAGTGCTGGGAGCCACCCCCACTGGTGGGGTAGCCGTGGACACTCAGCCAGGGCGAGGCCAGCAGGTGACAGCACGGGGGCCAGGAGCATGGAGACGTGAAGACAGACATGGAAGCTGAGACAGGGAATCAGGGCTGAAGGGGCACCCGCCGTCCTCAGGAAGGTTCATCGGGGGTGGCAGGTCCCCAGCCCCTAGCCCAGAAGCTCAGGGGTCCAGAAGGCACAGCAAGGAAAGACTCTCACTGTTGCAGCGTAAGGACAAAGGATGACTCGGAATCAGGCTTTTTTCCCTTTTGATCATCCCAACTGTTCTGATTTTCCAGGCGCATAGAATATGCCAGACACTGAGAGAGCCTGAGATGCAGGGCCAACATCGCAAGGGGCTCCTTCCGGCAGGCGTGAAAACCCACTCGGAAAATCCTGGCCCAGAATTTAAACATATAACACCACCACAACCTCAGGCCGCAAACCCTGCTGGAAACTCGGTCTTGAGGCAAGACAACACTTTCCTAGGAGGCTGGAAAACGAGGTGGCCACAATTGCCTTAAAACTTGGAATTTCCTTCCCAATGAGTAACTTCTTTTTTTAATTTTCCAAAGGTTAGGGAGGTTTTTGCTAAGAAGTGCATTTGAAGTGATGTTAGGGAAAAACATACCCTTTCTGAAAACCTCAAAGTCTGTGACGAAAGCTCATCATTGTTCCAGGCCTCGTGGGGATTTTCTGGGGAAGGGAGGGCTTGGGACCCTATCCAAGCAGCGCTCCCTGCTTTGGAGTTTGTATAAATAAAAGACAGACTGATGGGAAGGCCCAAGTGGAAAGATCAGCTTGGTGGAGCCGTAAACATCTTTCCAGCCTAGAAGGAAAAAGGATATAGCTGTGTCTCCAGCGTGACCTCCCGGGAAATCTGCTGAATCTGGGAGGGGAAACAATATATGCAAGATCATGTGGGTATCTCATCAGAGCGTACGAAGGGAAAAAGAGAAAAAAGAACAAGTAGGGGGCACCCAGAGGAGGAACAGACAACAAACAAGGACGGTATTTGTACTGGGAGAATGGTGTCCCCCAAACCCATGACCACCTGGAACCTCAAAACATGACTTTATTTGGAAATAGAGTCTTTGAAGATGAAATTAAGGTTGGGATCGAGATGACACAATCCTGGAGCAAGGGGTCCCTAAATCCAATGAGAGTGTCCTCAGAAGAGACAGAAAGACGCAGAGAAGATAGTGTGTGATGACGCAGCAGAGACTGGGATGACGCGGCCATGAACCAAGGGCTGCCGGGACACTGGACACTGGGCGAGAGGCCAGGGGCAGTGTGTCCCTCAGAGCCTCCAGAAGGAACCATCCCTGCCGACAGCCTGGGTTCAGACTGCCAGCCACCAGAAATGTGAAAAAAATAACTTTCTGTTGTTTTAAGCCCGCCGGTTGGTGGTGACCTGTCAGGGCAGCCCCAGGCCCCTGGTACAGCCGTCAGTCACTCAGACTCAGGGCCCGAGGTCGAGCCAGGGTCTCCCCAGTCAGCAGCGGGCAAGGGACCAGGCTGTGCCCTTCATCCCGTGGGCTGCTGGGGGCCCCCCGGAGCGAATGGCAAATGGCTAAAGTCTCAGATTGGGAGAAATGGTTCAAGCATGAGAGTAGCTCAAAAATACTTTTTCTTCAAACCTCTCAAATGACCTGAGCCACCAGATGCAGTTGCTTCCTTTTCCCTTTTGTAAGTCACAGGCTCTCCACCGTCACGGAGCAGGTGGTGCCAACGTCACCAACATCGGGGCAAGCGGACCTCGGGTGCCTCTGGACACGACGCACCGGAAAGGGCTCCCAATCGCCTCCAGGTGCAACTCCTGCCAAAAACGTGCAACCCGAGTCTCCTCTCGAGGAAAGCTCAGGCCGAAAGCCAGACAGACGGGCTGCAGGGTACCTGGCTTGGGCTCGTCCAGAATGGCGAAGTCGTGAAGCAGAAAGAAAGGTTCAGGTCTTCCAGCTTAATGCAGCGCGTGGGACAGCTGAGGACGTCCGAGTGTGGACTGTGCAGGAAGAGGAAGGATCCGACTGATGTCTAATTCCTGATTTTGATCACGTTGCCACAGTTACGCAAGACCTCCTAGGCCGTGCTCCTTCCCTGGGCCTTCTGGTCAAAGGGGAGAGGCAGCCCTGAATAAAAGACAGAGAGAAGGGCAGCTGGGCTTCTGGGGACACATCCCAGGCTCCGGGCAGGGTCTGGCTCCCGCCACCGTAGGGGCAAACCCAGCTGGAGGCTCCCATGCCCACCCTCCAGGGGAGGGGTTTCCACAGCGTCCTCCGGGGCCTTCCACGGCCGAACCCAGGAGGCTAAATAGTGTCAAATTCTTCTTTTCTCAATTTTGATAAAATAGAAATAAAGTGGCCTTTTGGTTATTCAGGAGCCCTTAAGAATACTCTTCCTTGGAAAAACAGGAGGAAAGAAAGATGAAAGGAAGGAAGGAATGCAGGGAGGGAGGGAGGACTGAAAGTCAGTTCTTTGGGTTTGGGGTCAGGGCATTTTCCTGTGGTTTCACGCTGTTCCTTGCAGTCCCTCCCCCCACCTTGCAATCGAGCATCCGGCTCTCGGCCGTGAAATGCAGCCGTGGGCACTGCCCGCTGTGGCCTGTGTGGCCTCTGTGGCGTGTCTTAGAGCCCCTGCAGAGCGTCTCTGGGCCTTGCCCGCAGGGCCACATCTGCGCCTGTCATTGAGGAACCAGAATGAGGTTCCTCCGTTGCCAGTGCCCCTGTGGCCCGGGCAAGATGGGGACAGGCCGGGTCCCCTCCCAGCCCTGCTGTGGCCCATGGGCCCTGCCCCCACAGAGGGCAGAGGGTCCCCAGGGCAAGGCCCTTGCAGTGACTGGCTGGGACTGAGCTCATAGCACCAGGCTGCCCCCCAATGTGCCTCTGCCCACAGGCCCGTCTCAGCCCGTGGGCTCAAGGACTCCCCATTTTTATATGTAATTATATATAAAATAAAATTTGCCATTTAACAATTTTCAATGGACATCTCAGTGGCATGAATGACCTTCACAATGTTGTGCTGCCCTCACGACACCACCCACATCCAAAATCTTCTGTCTCTCCCCAAACAGAAGCTCTACACCCATTAAGCAGTGACCCCCAGCCCCCCGCCCCGTCACCTCTCAGCCGCTTTCTCCCTCTGTGAAGTTGCTTATTCTAGACATTTCACAGGGTGGGGGCGCAGAATGCTTGGCCTTCTGCATCTGGGTCACATCACTCAGCAGGTGGCATCATGGCTGGCACATGTCCTGGCGAGCACAGGCCATTTGTTCCCTGATATGGACACCTTCCCCTTCCCAGGGGGCCCTGTCTGCTGGCTGCCCAGGCTCACAGCCCCCACCCCTCACCATCCCAGCCCCTGGAGCCAGAAGAGTCGGGGCGCCTGGTGTGTGAATCTAGACCCGCCAAGGCCCCAGCCCCCTCCCACCTGTCACGCTGTCTCCACCGTGACCCTGAGCCCGTGTCTGCTCGGGCCAGCCCTAGCCAAGGTGCTGAGACCCTGGGTGGATGGGGCTGCACCCCTAATCGAGTCAGAGAAAACACTCGTGGAGCCTGGACTCTCTATGGTGGGGGTGGAGGGGGTATCTGTGGGAATTTTTCCCCAACAGAAAACCAAAGGCAGGCGCGATGGCTGACTTCAAGCATGTGAAGGTCTGTCATCGGGGAGAAGCACCTGTTTACTTGGAGGAGAACCAAAAATCAGAACTACATACTATGGCCTGGTTATCCCATGCGGGTTGCAGTTCAGTTCAAGGAAGAAGTTTCTAATATTTAGAACTGCCTTGTGGAGTAGTGAGCTCCCTGAGCCCAGGAGCATTCAAGCAGAGGTCGACATAAGGTTGTAGGAGCTAAGCTTGGGACCAGGTTTGGAGCATGGCCCTATGCCACCTGGGTCAAGCTGAGGCCTTGCTCTGGATCACAGGGGAAGGCTGTGATACAGCGGGAAGTCAATGAAGGAAGAAGTGAATTTGAACACAGAGCAGGAAGGAAGCTGTGGAATAGAGGACAGATGTAAAACAATAATCTGAACTAGGACCGCTTAAGAACATCCAAAGGCCAAAGGCCATTTCCCATGGCCACCCTTGCTTTGGGAAGACGGTGCCGGTGTGGGGTCAGGACTGGGTCTGGGAAAGAGGCGGGGGCCTGCTGGGCACGGCACCACCCGCCTCCATTTCCCCTGGGTCATGGAGCTGGGGTGGGCTGAGACCTTCCCAGCCTCGGTGTCTGCAGCTCCATCCTACTGGAAGCCTTTCAGGCAGAGGCCAGGAAGGTGGCGAGGGGAGCCGGGGCACACTGGAAGCAGGGTGAGTTCTCCATTGGGGTCTCCCCCACGCCCTCCCACACTCCAGCCTGGTGCAGACTGGGGGGCTACAGGGTGCAGGGTCCTCTGCCTGGATGTCTGTCCACCACGAGTGGGAGTGGTCCTTCAACCCCTTGCTTTGACAACTTCCTAAGGACTGTGGCACCCACTTGGAAGGTTTCCTAAGGGCTGAGAGAGAGATAGGGGTGGGAAGTTCTCCAGAAAAGTCCCCTGCCCCCCGAAGCATTTCAAGGCTGGGGAAGTACAGGACCACCGTGAGGTGGCTGCACAGCACTTTGGGGTCAGCTCAGCTCATCTCCGCTCTGCCCCGGGGAGATCTGAGGCCTTGGGCAATGCAGCTTTCTGGGCCTGGTCTCCTTCTCTGTCGGATGGAGAATTGATGAAATAGGCAAAGCACTGGCAGTTAGGAGCAAACTTTCGTTCTTTCTCTTACCTCCTGTATTAGTTAGGGTTTTCTAGGGAAACAGAGCCAACAAGAGATATCTGTAGATATAAGATTTTATAAGTGTTGCACGCAACTGTGCAGATGCACGAATCCAAATTCCATAGGGCAGGCAGAAGACTGGCGACTCCAATGAAGATGTTTGATGAACTCCTCAGGAAACACTTCGCTGGCTAGCTGAGGAAGAAGTGAAGGTTCTCTCTCTCTCCACCACCCCCAACCCCCCACCCCACCCCAAGTCTTCAACTGATTGGATTAAATCCAGCTGGTTGAATTCTCTCATTGTGGAAGACATGCCCCGCATTGATGTGATCAGTCACAGCTGCAGCCAACCAATTGACTGACCATTTAATAAACCAGCCTTCTGGTGTATTAACCAGCCACAAATGTCCTTGCAGTAACGGTTAGGCCAGTGCTTGCTTGAGCAGACATCTGGGTACCATCACCTGGCCAAGTTGACACATGAACCAACCATCACACCTCCCCAGGGCAAGGCCTACTCCTGAGGAGTGAGCCCGTGACAAGCTCATTATACCAAGATGCAACTAACTTATCCCTGATGCTTTCCTGGAAACAGTAGGAAATATGAGAAACTGAACTCCTGGTGCCCAAAGCAGAGTAGAAGCACCAGCTGGGGTGTCTCATAACAGGAACGATCAATTTTAGGTTCATAATTTTTTAAGATCTGGCTCTGGGCATATTAATTTAGATAAATACTAACAAGCCTCCAAAGATGAATGGAAACAAAATGGAACATGAAGCTGCATTTTACTGGAAGGTTATTGAAATTGCCCTCCAGAATGGCTAAAACTCAAAAGGTCACACAAAATGCCAGAAAGGGTGTGGAACAAACATTGTTGGTGGAAGTGTCAAATGGTGCAGCCACCTTGTCAAAGGATCTGGCAATTTCTTACAAAACTAAACATAAATCTACCCTGGGTCTGACAGTTCCAATCCTAGGTATTTACCCAAGAGAAATGAAAATGTATATCCCTGTTCCAGTTTGCCAAAGCTGCTGGTATACAAAATACCAGAAATGGATTAGCTTTTATAAGGGGGGTTATTTGGTTGCAAAGTTACAGTCTTAAGGCCATAAAGTGTCCAAGGTAACACATCAGCAATCGGGTACCTTCACTGGAGGATGGCCACTGGCATCCAGAAAACCTCTGTTAGCTAGGAAGGCATGTGGCTGGCATTTGCTTGCTCCCAGGTTGCATTTCAGCTCCTCTCTCAGCTCCTGTTCATTCTTCAAAATGTTGCTCTTGGGGCATTTTGTCCTCTCTTGGCTGCAGCTCTTCCAAAAAATCACTCACAGCTGCACTGAGCTTCTTCTGTTTGTCAGCTTTTTATATGGCTCCAGTGATTTAATTCAGACCCACCCTGAATGGGTGGGGTAACACCATCATGGAAATTATCCAATCAAAGTTCTTGCCCACAACTGATGGAGTCACATCTCCATGGAAACACTCAATCAATAGGTTCCAACCTAATCAACACTAATAAGTCTGCACCCACAAGATTGCATCAAAGAACATGGCATTTTGGGGGACATAATATATCCAAACTGGCACAATCCCTAAACCAGATTTGTACTGGAATGCTTGTAACAGCTTTATTCATAATAGCCAAAAATTGGAAATGATCCCAGTGTCCATTAGAAGAAAGTATGAAGTAGTAATGGAATACTACTCAGTAATAAAAAGAGCTATTGACAGACACAACATGGACAAATCACAAAAGCATTATGCTGAATGGAAGAAGTCAGATACAACTGAGTACATACTGTATGGTCCCATTCATAAAACATTCTGGAACAGGCTAAACAAATGAGAGCAGTGGTTGCTTCTGAGGGATGAGGGATTGCTTAAGAAGGGGCAATAGGGAACTTTCTGGGGTCCTGATGATGGTTTGTATATTGATGGGGGATTATGCATTTGTCAAAACTCGGTGGATGTACACTTAACATGTGTGCAGATCACTGTGTCAAAAAACAAAAGAACAGTGAACAAATGTTGAAGTCCACTTTAGCAACAGGCATAGTGAAGTATTTAGGGTGAAATGCATGCACGTCTGCAACTTTGAAATGAATGCATCAAACATAAGAGAAGACAGACTGATGGATGGACAGAGGAATAAATAGCTGGATAGAGAATGTGAGAAAGCAAATAGGGTAAGTGTTAGTTGTAGAATCTTGGATGTTCGCTGTCTTAGTTTGCTCTGACAAATACCACTCGCTGGGGTCAGCTGAACAGGAATTTGTTGCCTTACTGAATTGGAGGCTGGAAGTCCGACATCGAGGTGTTGGCTGGCTGTACTCGCCCCTGGGGCAGTGGCATTCTGGCGCTAGCTCACTGCAGTCCTTGGGGTTCCTTGGCTTCCCCCCTGCCTCGTCACGATGTCCTTGGTTCTCCCCCCCCATGCCCTGGGGCTTGCTCTGACTTCTCTTTATAAATCCTCCAGGAACCCACAATAAAGGCCCACCCTCATTCATCTCAACTGCAAATCACGTCTTCAAGAGGTCATCTTTATAAGAGGTTCACACCCTCGGGGGCAAGGATGAAGATTAGGAGCCTGTCTTTCTCAGGGTGCATGGTTCAATGTTCTGCATGTTTGAAGGTTTTCATAATAAAATGTTTAGGAGAAAAATGTTGACTGCTGGGGGGCTAAGGTGCTCCTTGGATCAGCGACAAGGAGCCTTTGGCATGGGCAGCACCCGGCAATTTACAAAAGATTCTTCACTTCCTCTTTATGGTTTTATTTTTCTTGGGCACCTATTAGGAGCCAAGCAATGTACTCAGTGCTTTTATACATGAAGTCCTGAAATCCTTATGCTCCATGAGTTGAGAGGAAAAGTTACAAATGTGCTTGTTTCTGATGAGAAAATGAAGATTCAAACCCAGATCACTGGAGTCCAGTCCCACAGCCTGCCTCAACCAGGTATGGGATGCTTTTAAAAGAAACACAGACCCAGGCAGTGTCATTTCAGAAACTGTCAGCCCTTAATCAACAAAGGGACAGCAGCTGAGCTCTCGGAGCAGGGGCCTCCAAGATCAGAGCTGGTTTGGTTTTCCCCGCAGTGGCCGCTCCCCATTATTTCTGTTTTCCAGAACACTCTGGCAGCTGCTCTGTGACCAGATGTCACCTGGTTCCCTCTAGATCAGTGGCACCGGGCGGCGATACCAGTGTGGTTTCTCGTTCCACTTTACTGCTTGTCACCCTGGGCAAGACTCTTCCGCATTCAGAGCCTCGTCTTCCTCTCTTGTCAATGAGGACAAGTGCCCCTTCTTATTACCACGACTAAGCACACTGAGGAAGATGAAGCACCTCCAACACCCCCCATCAAAAAAATAAAATGGTTGACATGAGCCAGGTATAGTTCATTGCTAAAAATCTTCTATTTATCCACAAGGCATCCTGGGTATTTTCCCATTTAATAACAAAGTTTCATGGACTCTAAACATATTTTTTACAGAGAAGTCAGGCTGAACACATTTTAAGTTTGCATGTGGACTCTTAACCTTCTGTAAAAACTCTGCCGCCCACAGTGCCGGACCTCACCTGCTGGAGACCGCACTCAAAAGCCAGGTCGGGCTGCCCTGGTCTGAGTCTGCCCCTGGCTGGGGGCCTCCAGAGAGTGCAGCCAAGGGCAAGAGCTTCGTCGCATTGCACTCCCCTTATCTGCACCCCGCAGGCCCTCTGGGAGATCAAGTCACCCCACAAAAGGGCTTTGAGGCCAGGGGTGGCCGGTATCCCATCAAGACAAAGGATCATTCCACAGTGACAGAAAGACAGGCTGGTGGAGCTGAAAGGTGGCCACTCGCGGCTTTCATTTAGCCGGGAAGTTTCCATTCCTTCAGAGCTAGGGCAAAATCTGTAATTAAATTCACAGTGGAAAAGCATGGCCAGAAATCTGCCTCTGCATCGAAAACCAGGTTCAAGGCCCCTCAATGACACCACCTGGGACAGTTTGGTTTCATCACCTGCACCCTTGAAACAGGCCCGTGCACACCTGCACACCAGATGTCAGCCACATGGAGAGAGCTGCTGGGCAGATTTGTGTTTGCTGATTGATTTGTGGATTCCAAGCCTTTAAATAAAAGCAACTTTTAAGCCATCGGTTATAGCTTTAAACTTTTGTACTTTTCTTTACTAAATATTATTCTGATTATGACAGCTAAATGCTGAAGTGGATCCTGAACTGGAAAAAAATTATATTTGAATATGGACAATGGGTTAGAGAAAAGGATGAAGCAAGGTTAAGTGTCCCAATTTTCATAACTGTACTAAGATTATGAAGATGATGTCTTTGTTCTTAGGAAATATACACCAAAGTATTTAGGGAGTAAGAAGAATGAATTCTGCAACTTCCTTTCAAATATAGACAGAGAGACAGGTAGGTTAGAGAGAGAGCTTATACACAGAGCTTCTACTTTCTCTTTCTCTCTCTCTCTATATATATACACATATGTAAGATTATACTAGAAAGAGACAGAAATAGAGAGAACGTTAAGCAAATACAGCAAATGTTAACAAGAATTAGTTGAAGGTCTACATATTTCTGTGTCTTATTCTTGTGACTTTTCTCCAATGCTGAAATTACATGTCACAATAAAAAGTTGAAATACCATTTTGATGGCAACCAACTGACCTTAATCTAGTTAAAGCTGAGCTCAGAGAAGCCTGGCACTAGCTGGAAAGAACAAACAGGTTAACGAGATGCTGTGGGACCTGTCTTCTCAGTTTGCTTGTGAAGACTTGTTAAAGCTGAAGCCGCTTCCCAGAGCTTGGCGGGAATGGCAGGTGTAAAGGGCACCTACGAAAGGCAGACTTCCTGGGAGGCATTAGAGGAGGACTGAGGCAAAGTGTTGCAGGACACGCACCTGGGGGCAGGGGTCCCGGGGACTGGGTCCCATCTGGCTGCAGAGACTCTTGCTCAGAGATCCCTACCCTCACCCCTCTTTGGTCTCTCGGAGCCTGGTCCCCAGCCTCAGCACACCGCTTCACCTGAGCAGGCAGGATCTCCTCCAAATGTTCAGGACAGCCCCGACAGACAATCATACCCAAATACCTGGAGTCGGGTACCCAGCTGGGCTGGCTGCTTGGTCTGCACCCCTGCCCCCACTCACCTTGCTTCCCCTGGAATCCACCACCAAGGACCCCCGGGGCTCAGACTCTCAGGATTTCTGCTCCAGAGATTCAGGCTCTGAGCCCGGCTCCTTCTGCCCCCTCTCTCTACAGTAGACCCACAGCCAGCCACTGAGAAGTAATGAGTTTACGACATGCTGGCTAGGGACAAGGAAAAAGAGGGAAAGAAGAAAAGAATAGGAAAAAGAAATGGAGATAGTTTTAGTAAAAGATGGTGTATTGGTTAGGGTTCTCTAGGGAAATAGAACCAACAGGAGATATCTGTTAATACAAGATTTTATAAAAGTGTCTCATGCAACTGTGGGGATGCACAAGTCCAAATTCCACAGGGCAGGCAGCAAGCTGGCAACTCTGATGAAGGTCTTCAATGAACTCACCAAAAGAGGCGGGCTGGCTGAAGAAGAAGAGAAGGTTCTCTCTCTTCTCCCTCAAACATCTTCAACTGATTAGATTAAATACAGCTGATTGAATTCTGAAGTGTTATCAACTCCCTTCACTGTTGGTCATAGGTGCAGTCAATTGGTGGATGATTTAATAAACCAGCCTTCTGGTTTATTAACCAGCCACAAATGTCCTTGCAGTAAAGGTTAGGCCAGTGCTTGCTTGCCCAGACACCTGGTGAACCCATCACCTGGCCAAATCGACACATGAATCCAACCATCATAGTCCACCCCTTGTCAACTTGGCAGCTAATACACATCACCTTAAACCATACTTTATCTCTAAATACAACACAAAACAGAACATATGTTTTGCCTAACAACACTCAGCTATCCTGCGTACAACTGGAAACACACTAAATCTCTCCAGAATAGGGTGCAAGTCCTTGGGTACCATTCACTCTTAAACTTGACATCCTATAACTTAAATACATCACAGTCCTCATTTCTGTAGTTTGTCATGTGGTCGTAGTTCATATTCATCACTACCTTCTTCCACTACCCATTCCATATCCCCTTTACCCTCAGCAAGCACTTCAGCTGGTCATAGCTCTTTGCCTGGTGATGTGACCCAAACCTTCACTCCTGAAGATCCTGGGCCATTGGTAGTCCACCTGGATTGGGTTGTTGCAGCTTTCCATTGACTTTAATCACAGGGCATGGTAGTATTAAGAGGTGCCCTAGGGGATCTCCTACATTCCAGGAAAACTCTTCTTTACCTCCGTTGTGTAGATTCAATCCTAAATCCAAAATGACCAGGTGACAGTCTTAACTTGCAGTTCAATGGAATCATTGTTGTGTCTCCTGGCGGAAGCACTCTTCCTTTTGGAACTAAGAACACACAGAGCAGCAGAGCTTAAGGCTGCAGGGACAGGAAGCAAAAGTTTTTCTAGTGGATCACTAGGGGTGATAGTAATGGTGCTCTCCCATCTCCACCCCTTGATTCCTGAACCTGTGAATCCTGGTTATGGGAAAAACAGCACCATAGAGTGGATGCTGAATCAGAGCATACACAGCCTCCTGGAGAACACTGCCCCAACTCTGCAAGGTATTGCCATGTAGTTGGCATTGCAGTTGAGTCTTCAAAAAGCCATTCTGCCATTCCATCAACCCAACTGCCTTTGGATGATGGAGAACATGGCAAGATGAGAGAATTCCATGAGCATGTGCCCATTCTCTCACTTCACTGGCTATGAAGTGGGTTCCTTGACGAGAAGCAATGCTGTGTGGAATACCATGACAGTGGATAAGGCATTCTGTACATCCATGGATGGTAATTTTGGCAGAAGCATTGCATGCAGAGAGGGCAAACCATATCCAGAGTATGTGTCTATTTCAGTTAGAACAAATCATTGCCCCTTCCATGATGGAAATGATACAATGTAATCAACCTGCCACCAGGTAGCAGGCTGATCACCTTGGTGAATGGTGCCATAACAGAGACTGAGCATGGGTCTCTCAGTAGATTAGGCACTCAGCAGTGGCTGTGGCCAGGTCAGCCTTGGTGAGTGGAAGTCCATGTTGCTGAGCCCGTGCATAACCTCCATCCCTCCCACCATGACCACTTTGTTCATGAGCCCATTGGGCAATGACA
>PVKY010005337.1:0-17611 GCA_004027775.1 Bradypus variegatus
GCCCAGGGGTGTAAACATCCCTGGCAATGCAGGATATGACTCCCGGGGATGAATCTGGACCCGGCATCGTGGGACTGAGAGTATCTTCTTGAACAAAAGGGGGATGCAAAATGAGACGAAATAGAATTGTGGCTGACAGATCTCAAATGGAGTCGAGAGGTCACTCTGGTGGACATTCTTATGCACTATATAGAAAACACCTCTTAGGTTTTAATGTATTGCAATGGCTAGAAGTAAATACTGGAACTACCAAACTCCAACCCAGCAGCCTGGACTCCTGAAGACGATTATATAATAATGTAGATTACAAGGGGTGATAGTGTGATTGTGAAAACCTTGTAGATCACACCCCCTCTAGCTAGTGTATGGATGGATGAGTAGAAAGATGGGGATAAAAACTAAATGGCAAATGGGATGGGATGGGAGGATGGTTTGGGTGTTCTTTTTTCATTTTTATTTTTTATTCTTGTTCTGATTCTTTCTGATGTAGGGAAAATGTTCAGAAATAGATTGTGGTGATGAATGCATAACTAGATGATCACACTGTGAACGGTTGACTGTATGCCATGGATGATTGTATGTTATGTGATTGTGTTTGAATAAAACTGAATTAAAAAAAAAACAAAAAACAAACAAACCAGGCTACGTAGACCCACAGTGCCAAGCCTCTGCTCCTTCCTAGACTTCCCTACCCATCCCCCATGTTCAGCCTATTAAACTCCTTTCCAACCTGCAGACTTCAGAGTAATGGCCCATGACTTCCAGGAGGTCTCCCTGTATCCTCCCCACCGTTCCCACACCCCAGGAGGCCGTTGCTGCTATCAGCCTACACCGCATTTGATCTCAGGCCTGCCTTTTAACGCACCTGGTTGTCTGCAGGCCTGTGCACTAAATCAGCAGTCCTCCAAGGATCCCTTTACACTCTTAAAAGTTAATGAGAATTTCAAAGAACTTTTGTTTATGTGAGTCGCATCGATCAGCACTGACCATGCTGGAAATTAAAAGTGAAATAAATGAAATCATTTTTAGTTCATTTTAAGATAACAATAATAAACCCATTATATGTTAACATAAGTAACATTTTTTTATTTAAAAATAGAAGTATGTTTTCCAAAAAAGATTAGTAGGGAGGGTACACCATTGTTTTACATTTTTGCAAATTTCTTTAACATCCGGCTTCTCATCTTCTGCATTCAATCTGTCACAGCATCACACATCTTGGAACCTTGGGAAAACTCCACTGTGCATTCACAAATGAAAGTGAAAAAGGCAAATGGTCAATGTCTTAGCATTATTATGAAAATGGTTTTGACCTTGCAGACCCCCTTCCCGGAGACTCCCAGAAGTCCCCGACCGCACACTGAGAACCAGAGCACTAGGCCGTGAGCTGCTTCCAGGGGTGGGGGGTGGGGCCTCATCTGAGGCCATCTCCCCATAAATGATCACAGTGAACCAATGGCTTCTGAGGGGAGCAGCTGCCAGGGACATGGGCCTCCAAACCAGCCATCCTTCAGAGCTCAGCTCACAGCCTCTCCCTCCAGGACGTTGTCCCTGCCTGCCCCAGGCTACCCTGACCCCTCACTGCCAAGCTCTTAGCACCCCGTGTGAGAGGGATCCCCACCCAGTCTTAGTCCTTGAGGAAGTACTTTGAGGTCAGGGGCTGTTTCATCCTCCACAAGAGAACTTGTCTCTACAACTCCCCAAAAAAGCACCTTCTATAAGGGCCAAACTGTGCTAGACCCCACAGCCAAGTCTCCAAGGAAAGTCATGACCTACAGAAGAAAGCAGCCCAAGGCCATCCAGGGGGTAAAGCAAGAAGCATTTGGGGGTGGGTGGGATATACTGGGTAAAAGGATAGTGGCTCACAGACTCTTCCCTCCCCACTATGCTTCCTCCTACCCTTTGCCACCAACATGCCCCATGCAGGGTGAAATAAGAGAAAATGTGGGCTTTGGATTCACCATTCTGGTTTCAATACCTGTCTCTGTATCTTACCTGCTGTGTGACCATAGGAAAGTTATTTCACCTCTTAGAGCCTTACTGCCATCATCTGTACAATGGGTATGCTGCCCCCTGGAGTCATGAAAGGAGAGAAGCTGCACAGACGTCAGGCCTCTAGCCCAGGGCCAACGTGTAACAGTCTACAAATGGTAGCCAGAAACAAAGTCTGCCTTCCCTCCTCCAGCCCTGCCCAACACCCAGCATGGCTAACACAAAACAGATTAAGATTAACAGTCTCTTTCCTTTCTTTCCCCGAGGACAGCTGGGCCAGGCTGGGATTTTCCAAGAGAACTTTGCTAAGGGATGAAGAGGCATGAAGTGACCCAGCTTGCAGTGTGCAGGTCTCCCATCCTGCAACAGCAGATGGCACCAACAGCCAGACCCCACTCCTAGGGGAAGGGCCCTGCCTTGATGGGCCCTGTTCAGGGCCTCAAGCACTTCTCCTCTGTCCTGCAGGTTTAGGGGTCTTGGGAATGGGCCGCAGACTCCTCCAGCCCCCCCACTCATGTCAGCACAGGTATGGGCAGACCACACACACAATTTTTTCCTGACAATGGCTCATCACCTTGTTCTGGTTATACAGGTACTGTAACGGTGGCCTGGCCTGGTAATGCTCAGGCACCCTGATGGGGAGAAGTGGTGGGCAGCGTGCTGTGTCTGGGGCCCTTGGAACTCATGGGCTTTAAGCCACCAACTCTGTACACCGAGCTTCTCCCCCTTTCTCAGACCACCAAAGGCACCCTTATGCCTGTAGAGTAGCCCCATCATTCTCCTCCCTCCCAGCCCTCTCAGGGGGCTCACTCAGTACCTTGGATGAGGGGGTAGATGGGGGTTGGCAAGCTCCCCGGGTCACATACCACCACCACCGCCACCCCCACCCCACCCCCACACAGGGCTCCTGGTTTCCTTTGCTGGGTGTTCTCAGTCACTGCCTGTGCCTTTAAGAACTGCTCCCCTGTGCAGGGGAGGAGGGGTGGGGTGTCTTGACCTCAGCATCCTCAGCTGAGTTGGATTAAGGGACCATTTCGTGCCTTTGCGAATTCCTTCTGGCTGCTGTCCCTCCCCTAAGGGAGAAACAGAGCAGCCAGTAGCCGCAGCCAGTCTGCCCAGGGCAGCAGGGAGCCGAGCTAGTCTGGCTGCATTTCCCCTCGGGGAGTGGAAGTTGCTCCTTTAATAGGGGTTTTGAGGTCAGGGAGCGGGCCCTGGGGGTCTTGGGCTGTCACCAGCCTTGGGCCATGAAGGACTACTCAGACACCACCCTTCATGTGGAGGCCACAGAGCTGAGCAAGGTAAGCGTCACGCAGGACCACTCTCCCGAAACCCAAACGCCTGCCTGTGGCGGGCAGTGACCCCTGGACGCGCCAGCCAAGCAGCGCTGTCCCTGGCCCCTCGGCCCTTGTCTCTCCCTTCAAGACTGAGTTCTGCAATCCGGCATTCGAGCCTGAATCGGTGGCCCCCAGCCCTCCACCAGCCTTCCCCGAGGACGCCAGCTGCAGCCGCCGAGCTCCCCGGCACGGTAACCACGTTGCAGGTCCCAGGGGCTGAGGACAGAGTGAGGGGCTCCTGAGGGGAGGGGCTCTCGCAGATGCCTACCCTGCTTGCCTGCAGGCCGGCCTCCCCGAGGGCTGCGGCCGGACTGCCGCTTCCCCTGGCTCTGTGTCCTGCTGCTCGCCAGCCTGCTGCTCCTGCTGCTTGGGCTGCTGGTGGCCGTCCTCCTGGCCCGTGAGTCCCGGGGGGCGGTGGGATGGGACGCCATGCCTCTCTCCACCCCACCCCAGGGGTTCAGCTCCCTCTGAATCCCACTCCTCCATCCTCCTGCCTCCAGAGTTGCAGGCTCCACCCCCTTCTGGGGCCTCCCGTAGCCCACTGCCTGCCCGAGGCCTCAGGACCACCACTGGCACCAGCCCCACCACCATCACCACGTCTCAAGCAACTGAGATCCCCAAAGGGCAGCTGGAAGCAGGCATGAGCCCCACCTCCCGGTCCAGTGAGTGCTAGGGCAGGTTTTCCTGGAGAATGGCCCAAGGTGGTGGTGGGAAGGGGAGGCCAGGAAGAGGCACCTTGGAAAGAAAAGAGCCTCTCTCCTCTGACCTCTGGACTCTAACCATCTCTGCAGCCTGCGGAGGGCTCCTTCCTGGACCAAGGGGCTTCTTCAGCAGCCCCAACTACCCAGACCCTTACCCACCCAATACCCACTGCGTGTGGCACATCCAGGTAGCCACGGACCATGCAGTGCAGCTCAAGATTGACGCTCTCAGCATGGAGAGTGTGGCCTCCTGTCTTTTTGATCGTTTGGAGATCTCTCCTGACCCTGAAGGCTCCCTCCTCAGGTGGGTCCCTCTGCCCCCAGGAGATCCCCCCCCCCCCCGTCCTTCCACTGAACCAATATCTGGAGGGCAGAACCAGTGAGCTGCAGTGGGAAAGGTGCGACTGGGAGGAAACTGAGAGATTTGACCTCTGGGTCCAGCTTTGCCAACACATTGCTGTGTGACCTTGGAAAGGTCACTTCCCCTCTCTGCTCTCAGTTTCCTAATCTGTAAAATGGAGCTCCTACCTGTCTTTCCCATGATTAAATGCAGCAAGGATGAATGTGTAGGTGCTAGAGAGGTCAAAGCTCCCCCGGAAATTCAGGGAGACTTTTTTGACCACTGAGGATGGCAGGGCCTGAGCTCTGACCCTCCGTCACCCCCAACCTGGCTTCTTGCAGGGTTTGTGGGAGGGTGCCTCCCCCGACACTCAACACCAATGCCAGCCACCTCCGGGTGGCTTTCATCTCTGACAGCAGCGTGGAAGGATTTGGTTTCCACGCCCAGTACCAGGCTGTGGTGCCTGGGCATGGTGAGCTTTTCCCACGGGGTCTCTGCCACCTATTAAGTGTCCACTTCCCTTCCTACCACTGGCAAAGGGGGTGGAGACTCTGGGAGTTCTGAATCAGGGTGCTCACCCCCAGGGAGCTGTGCCCATGATGAGTTCCCCTGTGACCAGCTCCTCTGCCTACTGCTGGACTCTGTGTGTGATGGTTTTGCCAACTGTGCTGATGGCAGCGATGAGGCTAACTGCAGTGCCAAGTTCTCAGGTAGGGCAGGGGCCCCGCAGGGCACAGGGTGTGCACTGTCTTCAGGCCTCTGGTCTGGGTTCAGGCCAGGCTCCCCAGCTCTGACCCATTCCCCAACCTCAGTGTCCCCACCAGCTTTCCCTGCCTGGTCATTCTTCTGCCCCAGAGCTTGTTTCCCCAGGGGCACCACCAACCCCAACCCTTGCTCTGCAGTTGCTGCCAGCACTGGTTGGGTAGAAGCTCTAATCCTGGCCAACTCACAGGCTCCTCTTCCTCCCTACAGGGTGTGGGGGGAATTTAACTGGGCTCCAGGGCACCTTCTCCACTCCTAACTACCTGCAGCTATACGCTCACCAACAGGTAAGTGCAGCACTCTTACTGAGCAGGTAGCAGCACACTTGGGCATACCTGGGCACCCAGGTCATTGTGGCTGAAACAGCATGGTAGACACTGCTTTGTACTTGGGAAGGCCAGAGACTAAGTAGGCAGGAAGGGAGCAGTATTAAGTGCCTACGCTGTACCCAGATGTTCCTGCTCTGGGAAACCAAATCTCTGTAAGCAGACAAGTTAAAGGGCCCTTCCTATCTTAAGAATCACCAATGATGAACACTGGGTAGGCTGTGCCCACCTCTTCCCTGCCTAGCTGGGGAAGGCATCTCCTCTGGAGCTTAGGCTGGATGCCCAGGTTGGGACTGGGGAAGACACCCATGGGTTACTCCATCTGTGCCCTCCCCCAGCTCTGCGTGTGGCATATCTCTGTGCCTGCTGGGTATGGCATAGAACTGCAGTTCCACAACTTCAGCCTCGAAGTTCAGGATGAGTGCAAGCTTGACTACGTGGAGGTGTATGAGACCAGCAACTCAGGGACCCTCGGCCTCCTAGGCAGGTATAGACAGAGCCAGGAGTCTGCTCCATGCTCCTTAATCTGGTGTTAAAGGCTTTGCATATATTGGCCCCAACATAATCCCAGCTCCGTTTTCTTCTGCTACTCCAGGCCAGAGGTCTCTTCACTCTCACCCTAAAAGAGGCTTGTACTTGTCCACCTCAAAGCCTTTGCCTGCAATTCCCCCACCCCCTCCCTATCCCTGTGGTCCTCACCTCCAGCCCTGCCATCTTGGGGTGCATTTCCACCTCCCCCATGTCAGAGTGACTCTCACTCCAGCTGTGTGTTTAATCCTTTGTCTACCACACGTGTGTCGTCCTCCACAGATACTAAGTTCCTTGAGTCGGTGTCTGTGTCTCTCCCATCACCTCCAGCCTCCCCCCAAGTGCCCAGCCCCTGGGCCCCAGGACTGCTCTCTGCTTTGGGCAGGTTCTGTGGAGCAGAGCCACCACCCCGCCTCAGCTCCTCGCACCAAGAACTGGCTGTGCTCTTTAGGACACATCACAGTGTCAGCAGCGGGGGCTTCTCAGCCACCTACCAGGCCCTCAATGCCACGGAGAGTAGGTGCCTCCTGGCGAGTGGGTGTGGGCAGGAGAGGCAGCTCCGGGGGGCAGGAAAGGGCTCTGACCCTGTCAGGGCTCCAAGAGGACAGGTGGGGATACAGGCATGTGCAAAAGGCACTGCCATGCTCCCTGTGCCTGCAGACCCCTGTGGGCCTGGAGAGGTCTCCTGCCAAGATGGAGGGTGTAAGGATCTGCCGTGGGTGTGTGCCATGTGGAGAGACTGCACAGATGGCAGTGAGGCAAACAACTGCAGCAGCCCCCTGTTCCCGTCCCCAGGTGAGACCCTGCCCCAGTACCCTGGCAGAGCCCGGCAGGGCTGAGCAGGCAGGGCCATCCCTCTCATAGAAGCCCAGCTGGCACCTTCACAATATCCCAGTCCTCCCAGATTGGGAAAAGGGGCGGCCTTCACTGCCCTGACTCTGGCATCACTTCCCCTGAGGCCCACCTGGTGGTGGCAATTGTACTTAGTGCCACCCCCAAGGGAAATAGGAATCTGGGAGTTGACAGTGGGGCTTCAAGATCCAGGTCACCCTCACAACACAGAGTCACTCTCCATTGTCCACCTCAAGAGATGAAGGTGAGATTTCACACAGGGAACAAGGGTTTCTCCCAAATGCCCAAGTGCTCCCTGCAAATGATGGTGCCCCCTATTTCCCAAGATCAGTGATGCCACATGAAGCCCAGGCCTGGTGAGTGGGGCTTGGAGCAGCTCTCAAGGTTGATAAGAATCCTCAGAACATGTAAAGCCTTTCTCAGTGGTATCTCGAGTCTCACAACCACCCCCATATGACCTGTGTAGAAACAAGGACTCAGAGCAGTTAGGTGACTTGCCCCAAGTCACACAGCCAGTGAGTGGCCCCACAGTGACCCTCCCCTCCCACCCCTGCAGACTTGGCCTGTGAGCCCATCCAGGTGGAGATGTGCATGGGTCTGAGCTACAACACCACGGCCTTCCCTAACATCTGGGTGGGCATGGCCACCCAGGAGGAGGTGGTGGAGGTCCTCAGAGGCTACAAGGTACTCTGGGCAGAGAAAATGACCCCCCAGGAAGGAGAGGGATGTGTGGTCAGGGGCCTGAGAGCAGATCTCTTCCTTCCACAGAGCCTGACCAGTCTAACCTGTTACCAGAATTTCCGGAGATTCCTCTGTGGGCTGCTTGTACCCCGCTGTACCTTGCTGGGCAGTGTCCTTCCCCCTTGCCGTTCTGTCTGCCAGGAGGCAGAGCAGCAATGCCAGCCTGGCCTGGCACTCCTGGGCACTCCCTGGCCCTTCAACTGCAACAGGCTGCCCGAGGCAGCTGGCCTGGAGGCTTGTGCCCTGCCCTGACCCTGAAGCCAGGCCCCTGCCCTTTGCCTGCCTAGCTTCCTCTGCCAATCAGGGTGGGCAGGCAGGGGAACAAAGTGGGGGGGTGGCCTGGGACTCTGCCCATCCTCTCTGGGGCCTTCCAAGGAGGGGAAGGAGAAGAGTCCTTAATCCAGGCTAATGGGACCTTCCCATCCCCTTTCCTGTCCCTTTACTCGCCCCGGCTGCCCATGACTGCTGCCTGGCTCTACCCACAGCCTAGACTGCTTCCCATCAGAGTCACTGGCCCAGGTTGCCATCTTCTGCCTTCTAGCCTGCCTTCCCCTTTTCCATCTTTCCTTCCTTCCTTCCTTCCTTCCTTCCTTCCTTCCTTCCTTCCTTCCTTTGTTCTCATCTCCCCCTCTTCTGTCTTTCTCATTTATTCAACAAAAATGTATGGAGCATCTATTATATGGCAAGCTCTGTCCTAAGTCCTGGAGATCCAGTGGTTCATCTGCTTCTGGAACTCTCCGCCCTTGGTTCCCTGCTTCAATTTCTCCTCAGGATGAGCGCTTCCTCCTTGCCTTCTGTCTCTGCACCCTCTGTCTCTCCTTCCTGCTCCTTGCAGCGCCCTGTGCGTCCGTCTCTCACAGTTCTGCCTCGCGGTGCCCGGATCAAGTCTCTCCCCCCCTCCTTTCTCCCCCCAAACTTTGGCCGGCCGCCGGGCGACACCACGAGTTATTTCCCTGCTATTTCCCGACCCGGAGCTCTTGGCCCCCGAACAACTGGTTTCCTCTTGGAGTCTGGGAGGAGCGGAGCGGAGCCGGCAGAGAACCAACCAGGACCAGGGAAGCGGCGAGGGCAGGGGTGCCCGGCCCGGGACGAGCACTGGGGTGTGAGCCAACCGGAGAGTCTGGAGTAGGGAGCGCCCCGAAGAAGGCCACAGAGCGAGCAAGCCGCCCTGGAAGCCAGGAGGGGGGTGAGTCTGGAGGAGGAGGGGAATGGGGTGTGTGGGGGGGGACTGTGGGAAAGGCTGGGCGCGGGCCGGGGCCGGGGCGCGCAGGGCGGCCTCCCCGGTCCCTCTGGGATGGCTCTCCGGGTTCCCAGGTCTGGCGGCGCCCTCTCCCGCCTCGGCCCCCCGCGGTCGCTCAGGGAAATGGCAGTGGGGTGGGCACCGAAATCAGCCGCACTGGAGTGAGATGCGAGGCAAGCCCTAGGATTCAAGTTCCCAACTCCAGTCCTGCCTTGCCAGACCACAAGAGGACCCCGGCGTCCAGGATCCCTGTGCCAGCGCCATGAGGCCGCTCCTCGTCCTGCTGCTCCTGGGCCTGGCGGCCGGCTCCCCCCCGCTGGACGACAACAAGATCCCCAGCCTGTGCCCGGGACACCCCGGCCTTCCAGGCACGCCGGGCCACCACGGCAGCCAGGGCCTGCCCGGCCGCGACGGCCGCGACGGCCGCGACGGCGCGCCCGGTGCTCCGGGCGAGAAAGGCGAGGGCGGGCGGCCGGGTAAGAAGGCCCCTGCGCTGCCGGGCCCGGGGGCGGCCAAGCCAGCATCGACCCGCTCCGGCTGTCGGTTGCCCTGCCGACCTCGTGGGGCTCGGGGTTCCCACCAGGGGTCGCTGCCCGGCCCCCGCCTCTTCCCGCTGTGCTCTGGGCGGGGAGGAGTGACTCATCCCTCAAGAGCCCAAACTCCGGGATCCCGCTTTGACCAGCCCCTCACATCTGTCCCCAGCCCTGCTGGAAGCGGGTGGGGTGGGGACGCAGTGGTGCAGGGAGAGGCACTAGTCTAGGACGGCTCCTTCGAGGCGCCCTCCGGGCACCCCGCTGAGGGCTGACCGCCGCCACCCTCACCCTAACCGCGCCCCTTGCCCCCGCAGGGCTGCCGGGGCCCCGTGGGGAGTCCGGGCCGCGAGGAGAGGCGGGGCCGGCGGGGGCTACCGGGCCCGCCGGGGAGTGCTCGGTGCCCCCGCGCTCCGCCTTCAGTGCCAAGCGCTCTGAGAGCCGGGTGCCTCCGCTGTCGGACGCGCCGCTTCCCTTCGACCGCGTGCTGGTGAACGAGCAGGGACATTACGACGCCGTCACCGGCAAGTTCACCTGCCAGGTGCCCGGGGTCTACTACTTCGCGGTCCACGCCACCGTCTACCGGGCCAGCCTGCAGTTCGACCTGGTGAAGAATGGCGAATCCATTGCCTCTTTCTTCCAGTTTTTCGGGGGGTGGCCCAAGCCGGCCTCACTCTCAGGGGGAGCCATGGTGAGGCTGGAGCCTGAGGACCAAGTGTGGGTGCAGGTGGGCGTGGGTGATTACATTGGCATATATGCCAGCATCAAGACAGACAGCACCTTCTCTGGGTTTCTGGTGTACTCTGACTGGCACAGCTCCCCAGTCTTTGCTTGATGCCTACTGGGAAGTGAGCTCACCCAGTGTTACTCCTGCAGAAGGCCGCTGTGACAATGACAACCACATACATCATCTGGGAGGGCTGGCCCCCTGGAATGTTGTGAACAAGCAGAGAAGTGGGGAGGGGGCCTCTGCATCCTGCTGCAGGCAGGGCACAGGGACAGAGGTGGTCTGAGATCTGGCTGGCAGCAAAGGGTAGGGGCTGGATTTCTGCCCGAGACCAAAGGGGTGTGCTGTGCCAGCAGGTGGGCAGGTGTGGGTGTGCTCTGGCCCAGGACCCCAAGGTGGGGTGCTCTCCTCTTGGTCCTCTGCTTCTCTGCCCCATCCCCCACCCAGTCCATCCCTCCTGCTCCCAGGGCCTGCCCTCTTCTCAGAGATCATTCAATAAATCTACAAAACCCCCTTCTGGCTTCAGCCTTTCTTCTTTAGCGATGGCAAAACCCTGACTCTGGGATCAGCAGGAGCTCAGGCAGAAAGGGGGGCTGGGATTCTGAGGTGGGATGGGGTCATAGGGCAAGAGATGCAGAAAGCAGGCCAGGGTGAATGAGACGCTGCCCCTCAGAGCTGCCGCCTAAGTTGTATAGGTTGTGCCCTGAACAGGAGTGCCTGGCTGGAGGGGTGCCCTCCTGGTGTGGAGCTTTGTCTCCCCAGAGAAAGGGGGCACCTTTTTCTCACACAAAGCTGCCTTTATCACACACACCCCTGCCCAATCCAACACACAGGGGGCCCAGGATTGTCATTCACGGCTGTGCTGGCTGCTCGCCTGGTCCCTAGAGGACAGGAAAGCTATTTCTCTGTCACCCATGCCAGGGGAGTGGATTGTCCCTGTGCATCTAGAGGTAGTTTCCGAGATGGCCACAAGGGGGCGCACCAGCTCCAGAATGCAGCAAATGACTCTGGGTAGCTGGAGCTCAGACAACTGGGGCAGGCAGGAGCAGTCTGCCAATGGAATTCCAGGTGGGGGTGGAGGAGAAGGAGGTCTGTGCTCAGCTCAGGAAGTTTATCTTCTCTATTAAAATGTTGGGATAAGGCCATGAGGCAAGATATACTGGAAGCAGGCAGGGATGAGTGAAACACTGCCCCTCAGAGCTGCCGGCTACATTGTATGGGTTGTGCCCTGAACACGAGTGCCCTCCTGGCATGGACACATTAAACAGAGACGGGAAAGACCCAGCCCTCCCCCTGCTCAGTTCCCTCTCCAAGTCCCTCACAAGGTTGAGGAAGAGAAGAAAGAAGCAGAGCCCTCCCTCAAGCCCCCCCCCCCAACTCTGAGTTGGATGTGGGAAACCCTCCTGCACTGTGCTGGGCATAGCTTGGGTGGGCCGAGCCACTCAGTCTGAGGCTGGCCACAGGCCCCTCCAGGCTCCCTGCCATTGGCTTCCAGAACCAGCTCCAGCCCTGCTCCCATGCAATGACTAGCAAACCAGGGCTTGCCATCCCATCTGCTTGGCCTCTCAGTTTCTTCCTGAACCACCCCCCACCTCCCCACCCCACCCCCGATTCCAGAAGGTCCCAAGCATTGTGCTCCATGAGGCAACATACAATTATGGGGGTGTGCTCCCCCCTTGCTGGTCACATGAGGGAAGTATGACCAATGGGGACTGGGCCCTGAAGGTAAGCTAGAGAGACAGGCCTCAGGAGTGCCTGCCTTCAGCTCCCTGCTTTCCTCACTATCCCACATTGTGGCAGACTCGATGCCAAGAGACACAAAGACAAGCACCAGCTCCCCCAGGAATCCAAGGGTAGACTGGGCTCCAGGCAGCAGGAACCCCAAGTTCCCTCCAGGGAGGAGTGACACCAAAGGAAAAGCTGGGAAGGCTGATGCCAGGAAGAAGAAAGTTCACATTCCTCTCTACAAGGGCTTAATTCTGGCAATAAAAAAGAGGGCTTTCTGAAAGCCATGTGGGCAAGAGGGTGCAGACAGAAGGAGCTGAAAGCAGTCCAGCCCTGCCTGGCTTGATCGTTCCTCCCACCCCCCCATCCTCTCTCTTCTCCCATGCTCCAGTTTAAGCCCAGGATCCCCACAGACCACACTTCTGGCTCCCGCAGGACTGAAGGACCCACAGCAGTGTCACTTAGCTGGACTAACTCCTCCCCCTCACAGGGCCGCACACAGAGGCTGGCAGAGCTGTCAACAGAACTTTATTCAATGGAAACTGAGCCAGGTGGACCCCTCAGGGAGCTGCATGCCCCTAGGCCCTGGTCCCTTTAGTCTGGACCCTAACGAAATATATACCACCTGCCCTCCCCAATGCCAAGGAGAAACAAAGAGAAGGTGAATGCCATTTTTTCTGTCTGATATGGTGAGTTAAAGGGATACTAGGAGAAATCTGGTTATCCCTCTCGAGGTTCCCAGTAGAGCTGGGGTGCCAAAGGGTACATGGTCCCAAAGCCATGAAGACGTAAGCCCCCTCCTCCAGGGGTAAACTTCTGATCCCAGCTTTTAGACCAGTTTGGGAGAGGGAGCCTCCTAAGATTAGGATAGGCTGAGTGGTACCTCTAGGGCACCAGAGATACTATCCCCAAAACCCACCAAGGAACAGGGGCTCTGGCTGAAAGCAAAGGTTCAAGATCTTACCAAGGCCCCTGAGTTACCAAAACACCCAAACATGTTGTGGGTGGCTGCAGACGCTGAGGAGGAGGCAGAGAGGGGACAAGGAGAGGGCCTGCAAATCCCCAACAGAAAAACCAGGAGTAGATAAGGCCAGCCCCAGGGGCTGACAGGTGGGTGGTCCCTGGCCAGGCTGGAGAGGTGCTCACAGTGAACAGACTTGGGCCCCTGCATAGTGAAACACTCGCCACCCTCAGCACCACAGGGATCAGGCATTGCTGTTACCCTGCCCCCACCCAGGCTGTAGTCTTCCAGAGTTCCCATCTTGATGTCCTGGATATATGGCTTGGAGGCTTGGCATGACAGCCAGAGGGGCAGGGAGGGGATTCAAACCAGGTCCCAGGGATCAAGTGTTACTGCAGTCCCAGTGCAGGTGCCTGTGTGACAAGCAGACAGTCCTCAGAGGTAGACGTTGAGGGTCTGCAGGATGCCCCGGCGGCACAGCGGGCAGTTGCGGTGGTAGATGGGGTGGCGCATCAGGATTTCAGTGCAGGCCTGGCACAGGCACAGGTGCCGGCAGGGCAGGAGCAGCACTGTCTTGCTCTGGTCCTGGCAGATGACGCACTTCTTCCGCTCCTCTTGTTCCTTCAGCAACTTCCATGGGTCTTGCCCAGCAGAACGCTCCTCCTCATTGAGCCTCTCCCGGACCCGGGCAGGTGTCACTCTGGACGTCCTGGCTTCTTCTTCTTCTGCCTCTGACTGAGGCCCTGCTTCAGGAGCTTCCTGCTCCCAGGTCCTGGCTGAGGGCACTCTCCTAGGGCCCCCCTGGGGGGCCCCAGGTGCCCCTCCCCAATTTGGCCAGCTTGCCAGCTGCACACTGCGGCTCCACACTCGGCGCCAGGCTTCCAAGTCCAGTGCCAGGCGAGACAGGCGCACAACATCCTCTCGGAGCCGGTGGTAGGATGGCCAGGCATGGAGCTGACTGATTGCCCAGGTGGCCAGCCTTAGGGTGAGGTCTGGGTACAACACAGTCACTGTCACTGCCAGCACGCCAGCTAGCAACACCAGGCCAGTGAGATTGACAAGCACAAAACTAGCCAGAAGGCGGGCGGTTGAGTTCAGCAGCTCCAGTGCTAGCTGGCAGGGAGTCCAAAGGAGAATGGCCATGGCCACAGCACTGCTGGAAATGTGACCCAGGACAGCAGCCACTACATCCGTCATCCTCCACAGGGGGCCTGTCACTGCATCCCACAGGGCCAGCACCAGGGAGAAGAGGTTCTGAGTGCCAATGAGGCAGATGTTGACTAGGCTGTTGACCACGTAAGCCACCAGGCTCATGATGATGGCACAGATGTCACAGGCCTGACGCAGCAAAGCATGGCCATTGGAGACCACATTGAGGACGCCCCGGTGCAGTATCTCCCTGCTCCGCAGAGCCCCATGAGAGGCCAGGTGCCCCAGGAGCTTCAGGCTCTCCAGGCCAGAGAAACAGCTGTATAGCAAGGTACACAAGACCTGCAGACCCCCAAAGGTGAACCGGACCAAGGCTTCGATCACGGCCAGCAGTGAAATCAGCACCCCACAGCCCAAGTGCAGAAGACTAGTCAGTACCGTGTGTGGCAAATTGTAGATGAAGGCCAGGAGCCAGGCCAGGCAAGCCAGGAGGGAGGACACCAGCAGGAAGTTAAGGTCCAACACCAAGGTCAGCACATCCAGCAACAGGCCCACCCCATTCACTACCAGGTACACAGCATCCATGTTAGGGCTATGGGGGTTAGTCCAAAGGGAAGTCTGGCTCTCTGTAGAGGGGAGGCGTCAAGGTTGTCAATGTTTTGGGGGGTCAGAATTAGTTTGTATGAGAAGTAAGCAGTCTCAACCCAGGGGGAATAAAAAATCTGGAAAAAAAATAAGTTAGAGAGAAGTGGAATCTCAGGAAAGAGAAAGGGGACCAGGTGTCAGTCCAGGAGTCCCGATTTTGAAGGAAGGCTGGTTGGGAGAAGGTAAAACATCTCTAAAGTAGAGGTAAGGCCGGGCTGGAAGAAAGACCTGGGCTCTGGATGCCTGGTGGTGGCGGACCACGGCCGGGCAATGGGTCAGACAGGGAGGAGACCGGGACGGAGGGGATCGAGCAGGGCCGGGGCCGGGTGGGGGCGGCGCAGGCTGGACGCGGCCTCGCGGTCCAGCTACGCAGGTGCCCCTGTCCCCTCCCGGCCCCTGTCCGTGGGGCTCGCGACGCTTCGCCCCCAAACGGAAAGTGGAGGAGAGTCAGCCTCTGCAAACCCCAGGCGCGGCCTCTTCTCCGCTGGGCGCCGCCATCTTGTGTGCGTAGGGGTGGGGCAAGAGGCGTGGCAAGGAGGGAGTCGGCAAGCTCCGGCCAATCGGTGAGGCACAACCACAGAGGACATCAAGCACCCATTGGTCCGTTCGAACGGCGCCCAACCATATTTACTGTCCACAGGGAGGGGACGGAGACGGAACATGTCCGCCCCTTTGAGGCCGTGATTTGTCAGTTGGTGGGCAGAGGCGGAATACGCTCTCCTAGCTCCGCCCCATAAAAAGCCCGACCTTGAACTTGGCTACATTTGGGGTTGTTCTTTCTTCTGGCGGTGGAAGGCGAGACTTTTAGGCTAGGCGGTCATCACTTATGGTTTGGGCTCTGGAATTGCACCGGCTTCCGCGGCCTCAGACCCGCTGCTTAGTCCTCCTCCATTCATTCATTCATTCATTCACTCATTCAATTCTGTTGAGCTCCTACCATGTTCCAAACACGGTGCTAGGTAGGCATTGGGGATACAAAAAATGTTTAAGAGAGTGCCTGCGCTCAAGCAATTCACAAGGGGAAACCCTTAAGAAAACAGACTGTTACAGGGGATTCTCCCACAGCAACTGCTATTGCAAACTGTTTCCTCAAGTTCCCTCAGATTTTCTCAGCAACCTCGGGAGAAAACCTCATTAAGCATGGAGGAAAGGGGTCCACAATCTGGAAACGACTCACCTTCCCGTCTCGGGCCCTACCAATTTATTTACTTGATCACTCTGTAATTAGATAGGTATGTATGGGGGGGCCTCTAAGTTCCTCGGGAAATCATCCTTTCTTTAATATTTAAATAAGATTCAAAGTATATTGAGAAGCCTGGTGTTCCCTACTAACTCCAGGGATACTTGGGGTACCTACCCTTCTCTCATCACCACTTGCTTTAATTTCCTACTTGTATTGAATTCTCCATCTCCACCCTGGCCTGGACCCCTGAAGGCGTCTGTCCCTCTTGACCCTCTCCTGAGTGCCCCTGAAGGAACCTGAGTCCTTCACTCGGCAAAGCACCACTGATACGAAGCCGATGGATGCAGCAAACCTTTCCTGAGGCATTGAGGCAGGGGTTACCCTACAGAGCAGGACAAGGAACACCTTTAGTATTTAAAATGCAGTTTCTAAAACTCCATTGGTCCCCTCTCTGGCATCTGTCATTTGCCAACTCGACATTATCTCAGGCCCTTTCTCTTCCTCTGGAGATTTCCCCTCCCCCTCTCTAGTCATCAGACTGCAATTGTCCAGTTTTTGTCCTTGATTTTACAGAGTGGTGTATCTCTAACCACAACCCACTCCAAGCTCTGGGCACAAAATGCTAATTTCTTTAAGCAAAGGAGAATAACAAAGATTTGTTTTGCCACCCTGCCCAGATTATGGTGCAGTTGCAATTATTATTACTGGTGTTACTTTTATTTTCCCACTGTGTACCCTATCCGAGGTTTCCAATCTTAGAGAATATACACCACCTCCTTTTGAGATTTGTGGCCCCACCACCTGTGGGGGTGAACTCATTTGTAAAGAGGACCTTTTGAAAATATTATTATTAATTAAGAAGTGGCCAAACTGAATCAGGATGGCTCTTAATCTTCATGACTGAAGGTCTTATAAAGAGAGGAAAATCGGATGCAGTCAGTGGGAAGAAGTAAAAGCTAGAAGTCAGCAGAAGCCAGAGAGGAGAGTGAGCGAGAGATGGCCCCGAGAGAGCACCAGAATTCTGCCAACCCCAGGAAAAAGCATGGCCTTGCCAACATTGGGATTTTGGACTTGTAGCCTTCAAAACAGTAAAGCAGTAAATACTTGTTTAAACCAACCTATTATGTGGTATTTGTCATAGCAGCCCTGTCAAACTAAGACAGGCCGTAATATACGGTATACTGAATGCTTGATGGGGAGATGAAGTACAGTGTTATAGTACACACAATACCACAAAACAGAAACCCTGAGTTAGGCCCCTCCTTTAAAGGACCTCTTGGTTTTGTTTTATCTCTTAATCTTCAACCTCCACAACTTCTAAAAAAATCCCCTCTGTTGTCCCAAGAACTTAATGCTTTCCCTCAGCTAGCATCTCTTACCCCACTACATCTCCCATTATACATTTCTGTAAGGTTAGTTTAACTTGTCTTAAGATCTGGCTTTTTCTCTTCCTTAATCACTGGGACCCACACTAATGAGCAGTTTGAACTTCCTCCTCAAAGTCAGATGGTATCAGTTCTTTCCACCAACACTCCCCAGCCTTCCGTCTCCAGCTTTGGCAATTATGGGTTTAAACCACCTCTTGTCTGCAACCCAGTCCAGGAGAAGAAAGAAACAAGTTGGCAGAGATAATGCTTGAGACGAAACAAACCACCATTTCCATAATCACCTCAAGAAGCAGGGTGGTTTTACAACCTCCCAGTTCTAGGAAGAATCTGGCTCCTTGGATCCTTGACTTCTCAGAGGGGCCAATTCCAACACTTTTCTTTGCACTATGGTCACATGGTGCTCTCAGCCACTGAGATTCTAGCTTAAGGCAAGCCACAAGAATATTTGGTAGTAAATGCTGTGGCACTAGTACAGCTCTGATCCCAT
>PVKY010005338.1:0-17590 GCA_004027775.1 Bradypus variegatus
CCCGCCCCTGACAGTGCCCACGAGCTCGCTCCCCGCGGACCACCCCCCGCCCGGCACAGGCCCCGCCCCCACCCAGGCCCCGCCCCGCCCTCACCGTGGTACTCCGCCCACTTGTAGCCGCGCACGATCTCCTTGCTCTTCCCGGCCGGGGAGCCCGAGGGCGGTGCCGAGTGCACTCGGATCAGCACGTACTTGAAGACCCCGTCGGAGTCGATGTCCACATCGGGAATCTGAGCGAAGTCCGCCTCCGCCATGTCTCCTGAGCGCGCACCCGGCCCCGCGGCCCCCACAGCCCCTTCCCCCGACGAGAGTCGGCGTGGACCGTGCGCGAGGCGGGCTCTGGGAGAGCCTCGGCCAATCCCGTGGCGGGATGCTGCCCGGGGCGCGTCGCCTCAGCCAATGGTACTGCCGGCCCCAGCGCAGGTTGGCCAATTGCAGCCCGGCTCCTTACAGTTTTGGGACCACGCCGGTCACTCTTAAAGGGATCGTAGAGCCGGGATTAAATCCAGCCGAAAAAATCCCCTTGCCCGCTGGGTCAGGGACGCGGAGTGGGCGGCGGGAGCGGATGACAGGCCCCTTTGGAGAGGACGATGAGGCGGCCCCGGGTGCAGAGACGCGTGCGGGTCCTGCTCCCCCACTGCCTCCGTACCCCTCCCCCGCTGCCAGGGCCCTTCCCTCCCCCCCGCGGCGACCCCCGACTCAAGGAAGCAACAAGGGCTACCTACATTCAAGTTCTGTTTTACTTGGTTGAAAGCACTTGCCCTACGGGAGGTCCCGGGGCCGGGGGCGCAGCGGCCGGACTCTGGAGGCGGCGAAGGCGGGTTTGGGCCAGCGGGGCACCCTGGCTGGGGCAGGCGAGCTTGCGGGGCCGAGGCATGGGCCGGAGCGGGCACGCAGACTTGAGGGGCGGGGAGGACTAGGAGAGCTGGCGCCGAAGAAGGCACGATCGGGGCGGAGCGGCGGCGTGGGTGGGTGGGTGGGCTGGGCGAGGGCGTCACTTGGCGCACCGCCCTGCCTCTGATGGAGGGCCGGGGTGGGAGTGGGGGCTCCAGGGGGACCCCCAGGGCGCCCTCGCACAGACCCGCGGGACGGGCCTCATCGCCTCGCCCGGCCAGGCGCCGGTTCCTCCCCGGGTCCCTCCGGCCCTCCATGGGTCCCGGTCCCGGACAGAGAGGTCCACCTTGGGGGAGAGGCCCGAGGCCCACCGACCGCCAGGCCCGCCTCCAGCTCCCAGCGTCCGGAAACATTTGCGCGCTCCAAGGACCCGGCCCTCGGGATAGGGCTCGCCCCCTGCGTGGACATCGCCCTGGCCAAGGAGCTCGCTCCGCCCCTGCCCCCACCACACTCCCCCCTGGAGAGGCCCCCCTCCCTGGTCCTCTCTGCGCCCCCATCCCCTCGGCGCCTCCCGCCCGCCGCCGGGGTTGCCGTGGCCCCGCGTTCCTGCACAGCCCGTGCCCTCGCGTGTTCCTCCCTGCCAAGAAGAGACCCGTCGTGGGAGGCACGCACCCCGAATCCCCCTGCCAGAACCTGCCCGCCTCTGCTCCCGTCCCTGCCGTATACCCCCAACCCCTTTCAGAGCCCGAGTGAGGTTGGAGGTGGGGCGGGCAGAGTCAGGGCTGCCAAGGTGAGGGCTCAGGTTCGGTCTCTGCTCCCGCCACCCCTACCCCCACCCCCATCCCCGGCAGGACTGAGAACAGGTGACACGCGCCCCAGTCGGGCCTGCCCGCCGTCTCCTGTGGGGAGACACGCCGAGGCGCCCCACGGCTGTTCTGCGAAGGGAAAAGGCCTCTGGCCGGGGACAGCCCAGGCCGGAGAAGGCAGGTCTGCCCACAGGGCTCACGAGCCCAGGCCTGGCCCCAGGTCTGTTGGGGGAACCCCGCGTGGGGCCGAGGCCGAGAGGCGGAGGGAGCCAGGCCCGGGCCGGGGGATGTGCGCAAAGTGACCCTACTGTACGCTTTGGTCGAGGTGGGTTCCTGGAGTGCTGGGGGTGGGTGAGGGCACGGAGGGCCGGGGCACTAGGGCGAGGCTGGCCCCAGCGGCAGCTCTGCGGCCCGACGGGGGGGCCGGCTCTGCGTGCGGGCCTGTGCGGGAGTGACCCCGGGCCGGTCCTCAGGCTCACCCCGCCTCCCAGCGGGGAGCACCAAGCGGCTGAGAACCGGCCTGGGGGGCGGCGGGGCGAGCCAGGCTGGGGGAGGGGGGGAAGGAGGGCGGTGGAGCAGAGGTGGGGCCCGCAGGGAACGCCCCGGGGGGTTGGTGCTTGAGGCGGTGTGGTGGGGAGCGGAGGGCAGCGGGGCCCGGCTGCGTCACATGAGGTCGTCCAGTAGGTTGGCGCTGGCCACCCAGTCGAGAGCGCGCGGCTCGGACGCGGCCATGACCATGCACATGAAGGGGCGGCCGGTGCGCCGGTCCGTGGGGTAGATGGTGGTGGGCGTGAAGCGCCGGTTGGATTCCACGAACTCGCAGAGCTGCTCGTAGACGTGGGGGAATTCGCGGCGGAGGAAGACGCCGCGGAGGCGCAGCTCGCGCTGTATATGGATGAAGGCCACCTCGCGCGCGCGCCGGCCCGCCTCTCCCTCCTGGTCCAGGCCGGCGGTGCCCGGCGGCGGCGTCAGGATCAGCGTCTCCATTTCGGGCTCGCGGCCCCGCGGAGGGGGCGGGCGCGCGGGGCTGCCGGCCGCCAGCGCCACCTTGGCGAACTTGCGCACGGTGGGGCCGGGGCTGCGCGGCGCGGGTGCGGGCCGGGCCGGGGCTCCCGGGGGCGCGGCGCAGGGACCCACGGCCACCGACACGCTGAGCAGGAAGCACTCGGCCGGCTCGTAGAGGCGCCCCGCCGCCGCCAACTCGCGCGCGTAGCTGCCCAGGGGCGCCGCGTGCGTGGCCAGCTCGCGCAGCGACAGGTAGGTGGGCGACAGCAGCAGCCCCTCGAGGCCGAAGCGCAGGAAGTTGTCGGCCGAGCCGGGGCTCGGGAAGCCCAGGAAGAGCACTCCGCGGCCGCGCGACAGGAATCCGACGCGCGCGATGCGCGAGAAGGCGCGGTGCACCGGGCCGCTGTCGCGGCAGAACTGCAGCACGTGGCGGCACACACTGCCCACGCGGCCGTACACGCAGCGCGCCTTGTGCGCGTCCCAGTCCTCGCGGCGGCACAGGCGCGAGCAGTAGTAGGTGTAGCAGCTGTGGCACGACTTGAAGTAGAGGCAGGCGTTGAACATGGTCTCGGTGCGCCGGCATCGCGCGTTGGAGCACGTCATCAGGTCGTCCTCGTCGGCGCTGGGCTCGGGCGACGCGTCGGCCGGCTCCCCGGTGCCCGCGTGCTCCTCGGCGCTGCCGGCCGAGGCGGGAGGCGAGCGCGGGGGCGACAGCGCGGAGGCGCCGGGGCGCGTGGGTCTCGAGTCCTGCAGGCGGCGCAGCTGGGGGCCCAGGCTGGCGGCTGCGGGCTCGGCCGCTTGGCCAGCCGCGGGCCGCGAGTCGATGACCAGGTCGGTGATGAGCTCGTCCAGCTGCTCGAGGCTGCGCTGGCGGCCCGAGGTGGGGCCCTCAAGGGCCGCGGGCGGCGAGGGCCGCTGCCGGCCCCGAGACAGCTCCCAGCCCCTGGCGGCGGGGCGCCCCCCGGCACGAAGGTCATTGTCGGTGATGGTGATCTCTGGCGTGACATACCAGGCGCGGCCCGGGCCCTCGCCGGTGCGGCCCTTCTCGGACAGCGACGTCTCGGACAGGGACAGCGCCGCGTAGCGTCTGGGCGAAGTGGACAGGTTTACGATGACAGGCGGGCGCCTGCCTTCAGGGGAGGTGCCTCGCGGCTCCCGCGCCTCGCGGCCCAGCAGGTTCTCATAGCTGCGGCCGCGGCCCAGGGGGTCCTCCCGGTGCGGCCCGGGCGCCAGAATGTTATCCCAGGAGCGCGAGTAGTGGCGACTGTCGGTGACCAGCCGGGGTGGGCTGGTGCCGGTGCCTCCGTGCCAAGAGGCGAGCAACGGCCCGGGGTGGGGGGGCGGGGCCACCTGCAGGGTGCGGTAAGGCTGCGGGCCCCAGTCGCCCCAGGCCAGGCTGCCGCGCGGCTGAGGGTAAGTCCGAGCCAGGGCGTCGCGCTCGCGGTACCGTCCGTAGTCCTCGCTGTAGAAGGGGCGGGTGGCGGGGTGGGCCCGGGACTCCACGGGGGCGTAGCGGGGGCCGCAGGGCGGGCCGTAGGCTCGGGTAGGGGCGGCCTCGCGGTAGTAGTAGGAGCGGGAGGGCGGCTCCTGGATCGGGAAGGTCCGGACATCGCCTGCATAGTAGCCGCCCCCGCGCGGAGGACTCGGTCTCGGGGGCTCTTCCGACGGGTAGGGCCTGGGGAAGTAGCCATCGAAGGGAGGGCCAGGGCTGGCCGGAAAGGCCCCGGGGTAACCGTCTGGCTCTTCGGTGTAGAAGAACTGGGTGGGGCCCGGCGGGGTGGTAAAGGGCAGGCCGCGACGCTCCGCAGGGTCCCGGGGTCCGGGCAGGGGCCCATCGCGGTAGAGCACCCGGGGGTCCGCGCAATAGGAGTCGCTGGGGGTGGGCGTGCGCGACAGCGCCACGTGACGAGGCCCGGGCACCGTGAGGCCGTGCAGTTGTGGGGCAGGGCGGGCCCAGGGCGCAGCCTCGGCGGGCCCCGAGGGCCGCGCGCTCCGGGCGGCGTGCTGCAGCACCGCGTTGTCGGGCTTGATGTCCATGCGGCAGCGGACGTGGGGGGCGGGCCCGGGCGGCGGCTCGGGCGGCGGGCAGTGGCTGGAGACGGCGGCGCACAGGGGCGCGATGCGGCCGGGGCCGCCCCGCTGCGGCTGCAGCTTGATGGGGTGCAGCTCGTTGGCGAGCGCGCGCAGCGCGGGGTACGTGGGCTCCCGGCGCGGCGACCCTTCGTCCCGCGCCGCCCGCTGGGTCTCCCGGCCTCGACGCTGCGGCACTGGGGGCGAGGCGGGGGCCACGGGCGCCAGGCCGGGGGGAGCGCGGGGCGCGCTCTTGGAGCGGGCGCGGCGCCGGGTCTCGCCGTCACGGGGCCGGGGGCGCGGCGCGGCGGGCTCCGGGTTCGACGGCTCTGGTCGCGCGGGCCCCACGCGCACCTCCATGGGCGGCCCGTCCAGCGCTTCCAGGAAGTCGAAGCTGCGGCAGTGGCGCTTGTTGAACGGCGCGGGTGCAGTAGGCCGGGCCATGGCGCGCTCACATGGCGGGCGCCGCGACACAGGGCCCGGGGCCGCCACTTTGATGTCCTGGTACACGGTTGACACCAGCAGGTCTGGCGGGTCTGTGCGGGTCATCTTAAGAGAGGTCCCTAGGCTGGTGGCTCCAGCTTACACGGCCTGGCCGGGCTTTCGCCCTAGGAAGAGGAGAAGGGTCAGGAGGCGTCTGCCCCGCACCCCAGGCTTGGCCACCCCCGCGCTGGCCCAGCTTACCTGGGGCGCAGCGGGCGCAGCAGCCCTGGCTGCGGGCCGTGGCTGAGGCCGTGGGTGCCTGCTCCATGGTGTCGGCAGAAGCACCTGCAGGAGGAACCCAGCAGTCCGGCTAACCAGGTCTCAGTGCCCCCCACCCCCTTTCTCAGCCACCTGCCATTGCTTGGTTCTCATGCTCATGTCCCCAGGCCAAAGCTTCTCGGTGCCCCATCCCCCAGCACCCCACTATGGTCGTCTGGTAGGCTGGAGTAGACCACGTTTTCTCATGCCAGGCCCTGCCAGCCCTGTCGGAGACTGGGGGCGCAGTCCCAGGAGTGTCCCCAAGTGCCCACTGTTAGAATGACCAGGCACTGATTTCTGAACCTTGTTTACTAATTCCAGGTGGGCCCCAGCAACCCCCTGCCGTACCCAGCCTGGGGCGGGCGTCTGGGCCCAGAGTCGCTGCCTGGCCCTCTCCCCACTTGCTAACTAGTTGTGCGCAGAAGTCTGTCCCCAGAGCTGAGGGCCACTGACTGCTGCTGTGTTCAGGCCTGAATCCTGAACCCTAAATGAGCTGCGAGGCGCTACCCCAAAGTGGCATCCAAGCCTCTGCTCCTCCAGGCTTGGCCACAGGACGCCCCACAGAGCAGAGCTGGGCACTAAAGGGGCCCAGATACTGAGACTCCAGTTATATCAGGATGGTACAAACCCACCAAGATGGTTGGGGCAGGCACGACAAGGCCAGGAGAAAGCACCACTTGCATTAATTGCACCTAGCTCCCCACCCCCAACGCTGCCCCACTCCGTGAGCACCAGCCTGGCCCAGCTGTGGGACCACGTAGGGGAGCATGTGAGCCTGTGAGCTGGGCGCTCATGGCTGCCCCTGGCCCCTGCGCGCTGGCACCGGCCGCCTAGGCCAGTAGGCCGCCGCGGGGGAGGCAGGGCGGAAGGCCTGGTACCCCCACCCCATGGCTTCCTTCGCAGGAGGAAAAGCTCCATGGAAACCTGCGGTTTTGCGGCCCCCACGCTGCAGGCTGGGCCCCCTTCAAAACTGAGTTGCCGGCTGTGCCCCCCAGGGCTGGGAAGGGCTGAGGAGGGAGGGATGCGCAGCCAGCCCTGAGGGTTACCCTCCTCCCTGCACCCGAGCCTGCGCCCCAGCCCTGGTCTGCTCCAGGTGAGCAGGGGGAGGGGTAGCCAGGCAGGACGGCAGGTGGACAGAGCTTCTGGGCGGGCCGAGGTCAACCCTCTGTGCCCCGAGTGGGGAAGGGGCTCCCTATTGGCAGGGCTGCCCTTCTGGGTTGTGGCCACTGAGCGACAGCCCCCTTCCCCATCCTAGCCTCCTGCCAGAGTTGGGGCCGGGTGGCGGGCCTGAGGCCCCGCCCCAGGGAAGTAGCAGCCTGGTCCTTGCCAGCTGGTGGCCTCAGTGACAGCCCCTCCCCCGAGCTGGGGGCGGTGGGCTGTCTTCCCGGTGGGCCTGCTGCCCCCGTCGTGCAGCCCTGACCCCAGGCCCCGCCCGGAGCGGCCTGGCAGGGACCCGGCCGGTGTCACCGGGGGCGGGACTCCCCATCGTTCTGGCCTGGAGGTGCCCCAGCTGGGACAGCTCACGCAGAGCTCTGCGGCCTCTGCCCCCCTACCTGGGCTCCGCTCCCCGGCCCGGCCCTGGTGGGCTGCGCGGCCCCCCGCGCCCCAGCTCCGCCGTGTCCCTGGCTCCGGTAGAAGCTTCGAGGCAGCGGCTCTCCCCGGCACGCTCAGTGCTGCCCCTGGTGGCAGCTGAGGGGGCCGCACTTAAAGGGGCCGCATGGTGGACGGGGCGGTGGACCACGGCCTCTCCTGGGCCCCCCAGGAGGCCAGGTCTGGGGCTTAGGTGGCCAGTCCAACCTGTTGTCCGGCCAGGCCCTGCCCCCAGGACACCTGCCAAGGGAGGGCAGCTGGTACCTGGTAGGGACCCCGGAGGAGCCCCAAGTCCTGGCCGGGCCGGTGGAGAGATGGCAGGCTCCGGGAGTCCTGGGCCCTGCATCTCTGGTGTGGCCTGGGCGGGGGCAGATGGGCCTCTCCCCAGGTCCCATCTGCTTGGGGCTGGAGGTGCCAACATCTCAGCCGGTGCTCTGGGGCCAGATGGCTCCCTTGGCACAGTCAGGCCTGCTGGGCCAGGTGCTTTCCAGTGAGAGCTCCTGCCCTGCCAGCCCTGCCCGGAGAAAGCTTGGGATGTCTCTGGTGTGAAGCTGGGACCTTGCCCCTTGCTGAAGGGGTGGTAGTGGCCCTGTAACGCAGGACCCAGCCCAGTCCCAGCCCTGTGGTCTGGGCAGCTTATTTCACCTAGACCCCTGCCTGCGTCAAGGTCACAGGAAGGTGAGTTAAGGGAATCTACGGGGCACCCAGCTCAGTGTGCGCCAGCTCTCTAGTACTTAAGGCTGTTTAGGACAAGAACTGGAACAGGGGCCCAGGGGACTGAGGATGGGTGCAGCTGCCTGGCTGTTATCTGGGGACTGGACCCACATGCTGGGGTGGAGCTGCCTCCACAGCTACAGGAGGAACTGGCTCTAGCATTTGGAGCTGTTCCCATGGCAATGTGGCAGTGGTGGGAGGGAGCAGGGAGATGCTGAGCTGGGGACAGGTGCCCGGGGAAGCAGTGAGGCTACTGAGTGGCCCAGGGCTTGCCTGCTGGAGGCCCTGCAGAGCTGGACACACCTGTCCTCCCGGCTGGGTCTGCGTGTACTTCGGTGGAGCTGCCCAGCCCCGTGGCTGAGCTAGGGAGGGCCCTGGGGCCCACTCGGCCTCCTGGAGGTGCTCTTGGCTGGCCCTGTGTTCTCAGCAATGCAGACAGCACGTCCTTATCCCTGGACTGGTGGGGCTGGCAGCCACCCCTCCTTGCCATGGGACTTGGGTGAAACCCAGAGAGCTACACAGGGGCAGTGAGCCTGGCTCCATTCAGAGCCAAGGTGGATGCCAGGCCCGTTTCTAAGGCTGAGGGGGCAGGGGGTAGGTGCTGATGGACGGCCTCCTGTGACCTCACTCTCAGCCGCAGCGCCTCTGGGAAACGGCTCCCCGGCCTGCAGGCTGGGACCCGGGACTTTCCTGCCATGGCTACGTGGGACGAGAGAGCTTGCGCCAAGTGCCTGTCCCCAGGTGGAGGAGCCGTCTGGGCACAGGGAGAGAAAACACAGACACGGTGGTAAAAGAGGAGAGCTTTATGGTCTGAGTGGAGTGTTCAACGGAAATTGCAAGGAAACTGCCATCTGCAGAGCCTGCCAGCTCCGGCTCACCTGAGCCCAGGTGCAGCTGCAGCCCCTAGGCCGGGGAGACTCTGTCAACGAATGGCCCTGTCACCTCACCCCGCATGGGGGGTCAGCTCTGGCCCTGAGGGCAGGATGCGCTTGGCCTTGGGATCCATGGGAAGGGGGGGCCTGGCTGTGCAGGCAGGAAGCGAGGTCCGTCATGCTGTGCTGCTCGGGGAGGGCAGCATGGCGGTCCAGGGGGACTGAGCACACCTGAGAGGCTGGTGCTCCTGCCCCCAGACCCCTGCAGGTCCCACTGAGGGCCTCTGTCACATCCCTGAGAAATGCTGAGGGCCGGTCGCAGCAGCCCTGGGAGGGCAGCCAGGCTGTGCCGTGAGCAGGGCAAGCAGGGGCAGGGTCGGCGTCGGCAGGAGACAGCCAGCACCCCTGCCGCAGCCACCAGCTCTCCGGGCTGCCGCCCTGCCCTCTGCCGTGGGGTCCCAGGGAGGCCTGGCTGCAGCAGGTCTCAGGGCCTGGCCCCAGGCCTCTCCAGGAAGGAGCTGGTGGGGAGCAGAGCCCTGTCCTGGGCCCCAGTGCCACCCCCAGAGGCCCCCAGAGCAGAGGGGTAGGCCCAAGACCCCTGCCCCCTAGAGCGCCTCATAGTCCCCGCCCCCTTGATGCCCGCTGCCTGGGGCTGTGCCCCCCAGGAAGGCCTCCAGCTCATCCACAGCCGCCTCCTGGCTCCGGGGCTGCTGCTGCTTCCGCGTCTTCTCGCCCTTGCCTGTCCGGTGCTTGCTCTTCCTCTTGGTTGCCTTCTCGTCCACCTGGGGCAGGGTGGGCAGCGCAGTCACCCTCTGCACCGGCCGTGCCAGCCCGCCCTCGGGTGGGGGTGGGGCACTCGTACCTCTTTGCCCTCCTTCTTCTTTTTCTTCTTCTTCTTCTCTTTAGAGGGAGGTTTGCTTTCCTTATCTGCAGAGAAGACACATGTCAGCACCCATTCCCAGGGTCCCTGCTGGGGAGCTGGCCTGGGTGGCATGCAGCCAGGCCAGGACCTCACCGTTGAAAGGAGCTTGCGTGTGTGTGTGTGTGAGAGAGAGAGAGTGAGAGAGAGAGAGAGAGCAGATGGGCTGGCCTGGGTCTCCAGTGGCAAAGCAGTCACACACACTGCCTCCATGGAGCTGGACTCATCCTGGACACTACTGAGCAAAGAGGCTGCTGAGCACTGCCTCTTTCACAGACAGTGAGGCATTTGCAGCTCTTCCTGCCCAGGAACCTGGGCACCATGTTGCTGTCCACCGGTGCACCCGCCCAGGAGCTCACGCCCTGGCCCCTCAGTGCCCGCTGGCTTCCTGGGGCTGTACGTGGGAGGCTCATGCCTCTCCTCCATAAGGGACATCAACAGAGTTGGGCTCACAGCCCCAAGTGAGTCCGTGGGGTCCTGATGGGTCTGGCTGCAGAACCTGGGGGGGGTGGTATGACCCAGGGGCCCACCAGCATATACTGCCCAACACTCCCTGTGCTTTGGGACCCTCCCCCCAAGGCTACAGCGCTCTCAGGAACAGAGCTCAGGCTTGCCAGGCTCAAAGCAGAGGGTGGGACCAGGCCTCGGTCACTTCATGGGACCTGTGGCATTGGAATGCCCTTCTGCTGTCCTTAAAGCCAGGTGTCATCAGAGCAAGTGAGGTCAGGCAGCTTCAGCCCTCTCTGTGCTAACCGGGCCACTGGGGAGCCCACAGGGCAGTCAAGGCCTTTGGGGTGGCTGGAGATGCAGACCCACACCCTGGACGTGCCCCGGCCTTGCAGTCCTGGCCTGCCTGATTGGAAGAGCTCCACATCTAATAGTGGCCACTCAGCCCTTTGCGTAAGCACCCTGAACTGGGTTTGTTTCCCTGGAGACAGGTTCCTGGCTGCTTACAGGACAAGGCTGTGGCTGCCATCACCCCAGGCTCCCGAGATGTGCGCTACCTCCGTGACTGCTGTCCTTGTGTCCTGGATCCTCAGGGCCCAGCCCGAAGAGGTCAGTGTCATTTTTCAGTTTGAAGGAGTGCACTGGAGGCTGGAGCGGTGGGGGCAGGTGGGCAGGGGTGGAGTCCTCATCACTTATATCTGAGGGATCCTCCCGGACTGGAAACTCCTCCTAGAAGGGGGTGGGGGTGGCAGTTGCACTAAACAACCTATGTCCCTGCTCCCCCACCTTCTGCTAGTGACAAGCCACACAGCCCGAGCTGAAGGGCTGCCCACAAGGCCCAGGTGCTCTCACCTTGTCCAGAGTGGCCAAAAGGCTACAGGTTCCCTGCCCCTCATCCCCTGCCTGCTGCCACTCGATCTGCTCAGAGACCCACATGCCAAGGACAGAAGAGGCGCTTTTGAGGCCTCCACTTCTGTCCCTGGTTCTGCAGGCCAGGGAGGGCACTGCCTGGCCTCTTCTCATAGGCCCCGGGTACCCCTTGCCCTGCTCCAGCTGCCTTCACCTCAGGAAAGAGATGGGGGGGCTACCCCACTTGCAGAGCTCGGAGGGCACCACAACCCATGCTGGGGGGCCAGCACCACACCCCAGTGCCTCCCTGAGGTGGCCCTCCCCTCTGCTGGTCCATGTGCTCTGGGGGACTCGGGGATACAGCATAGCCTCTCAAGCGCCTAGGCCCTTGTGGCCGCCTGGTTCCATCACAGCTCCTGACGGGGGGTTGGGGAGAGTAGCTGCAGATCTGACGTGCCCACACAGACTGACCAGCCCCACTGCCACCTCCAGGCCTGAGAACTTATCCTTTTAGCTGACATGTGGTGGCAACAGATGATGCTGGCTGGCTGCCCGCACTCATCCTCAAGGCCTCCTGGGAACATGGACAGCCCTGCCTGGGCAGTGACAGCGGGGTGGGAGGCCTGTGCCCCCTTACCGCCCTCCGTGGGGCATCTGACTCCTCGCTCTCGAAGTCAGGGTCATCCATGACAAAGGACAGCATCTGGGCAGCAATGGGCCCCTCGTGGTCACTGTCTGATGACATCTGCCCCTCCTTGCCCTCTGTGTGCCTGAGGGAGGGGCCCCTGGTGTGAGGTGCTGCCGTGGGTGCCTTGAAGGGCGGCTGGGGGCCACTGCGTCTCTCCAACTCTGAGCTGGCCAAGAAACTTCTGGGCTGCTGGGGCTCCGAGGCTTTTGTAGGAGCCACTTCACCTGGAGGCTTCGTCTTTCTGGAAGACCTGCAAGGTCAAGAAGGAGGGTTAGGGTCTCCTGAAACAGCACCACAGGAGTCCTGGCCCTGGAGGCTGCCCCAGGTGAGGCTGGGATGCCTCCCCCCACGTACCATTTAGTCTCTGCCTCTGAGCATGGCTGGGAGGCCTGGTTGCTGAGTTTGGGGTGACCTGCCCCCTCCTCAGCTTCTTCCTCGCTTGAGAGAGTGATGTCCCTACTGGGCACGGGGCCTGCAGGCAGCACGGAGCTGCTGCGTGGCTCGTCTGTTGAGTCCACATCGTCCTGGAGACCTGCCACCATGGGGTTTCCCCCCAGGGCCTCCCCGTCACTGCAGAGGGAAGTGGCCAAAGGTCACAAGCAGGGTGAGGCCTGGCAGCCCTGCGGCCTTGGCCTCCCTCAGGCCCCCTCCAGCATCCCTCCCCCAACATGGGCCTGCCCTGGGTGCTGAGGCTCCTGCACAGGGGACAGGCAGACCCCACAGGGAGACCTGCCACAAGGCAGCCTGGGCCACTGCAGGGGACCCTAACATGGACCGGCACAGAGGTCAGTGTGGCCACTGCCCCAAGGGAAAGGGGGGTGAGGTGGGACAGGCAACAAGGCCACAGGGAGAAACTGAGGATTTAGTTTGGGTGTGACAGGAAGCCAGGAAGGTTTGGTTCAGTTTAAAGCAGGGGAGCCACGCGACCTGGCTTAGTTTTAAGAAGCCTTAACGGCTCCTGAGCCAAGCTGGAGCCAGTCAATGCCCCTGAAGGGTGAGGGGTGATGCTGTTCAGGGAGCGGGAGGAAGGTGCTGCAGCTGGCTGGTGGGGAGGGCAGGGGGCTGAGGGGACACCGGCCGCTCCGTCGTGCGCGTGCCATCTGGAGGGGTGCGGGATGTGAACACCTAAGAGCCAAGACTACCACGATGAGGCCCAGCAGGAGGGAGCCAGACACCCATGTCGGGGGCCACTGCTCAGAGGGAACAGTGCCCAGCAGTGTGGAGACTGAGGCAGAGGGTGCCATGCGCCCCGTTCCCCGTGAGGCCTGTGGTCTGCTGCCTGCTGTGCTGTGGCCTGGTCACTGTGGGGACATGGGCAGCTGTTGGGTCACCAGCCCCAGGCCTGCGCAGGGGCTGCCTGAGTGCCCTCCCACCTGTCACTGTCGTGCTGCAGGGCCTTAGTGCCAGCTCTCTGTGCGGCCTCCAGGGGGGCTGTGTCCTCTAGGAAACTGTGGTCCATGCCGCCTTCAGGAATGAAGTCCTCGACGCTCTGGACTTCTGCTGGGGCCTCTGCACCTGCAGGGGGCTCTGTGGGCAGCACAGGTGCCGGCCCCCCTCAATCGGAGCCCCTCGGTCCGCCTGGGCTGGCCCACCCCCAGGGACACTGTGGTCTGAGGAGACATGGGCCAGGCAGGCAAGCAGGTGCTGGGGAGAGCCGCCTCCCAGGCTGTTAGAAGGGCTGCCCGTAGGGTCTCCAGCGTGGAGGGAGCTCAGGACCTACCTGGAGGTGAAGGGGCCACCTCAGCAGCAGGTGCCGTTCCAAAGAGGCGGGAGATAATGCTGCGCCGTGGGGCAGGGGGTGCGGGCAGTGGGGCCTCGGCCGGGGGCGTGGGGCAGGCGCAGGGGGTGGTGAGTGGCGGCTGCGGGGCCGGCTGGGGCGTGCTGGGGCTGGAGCTCCCAGTGGACGTGGCGCTGGGGGGCACAGCAGGTGACTGGGAGCCCGAGGCTGGGCTCTGCCCGTTGGCTGCCAGCGGGGACGTGTGAGCGCGGCTGCGGGCCTCCATCACCTCAAGGAAGCTGGAGGGGCAGGAGGAAGGCTGAGGGCAGTGCCCTATTGCGAGTCGGCTGAGCCTCCTTGCTGCTGACTGCTGGCTGGGAAGCTCAGGGGTGTACCCCCTGGGGACCCGGGGAAGCCACACAGCCAGCCACACGCCCCTCCTGCACGACTCGAGAAGAGAGCAGGAAACTCTGCCAAGATGAGCAGAGTGCCAACGAGGACACCATCGGGGCAGTGCCGAGACACCCCAGCTAAGGCCCCCACCGAGCCCCCGCGGCCATAGGTAGGTGCTGTGCCCACTAAGGAGCAAGGGGCTTGCCCATGCACTGTCCCTGGGAGACCCTTGTCTCTGGGGGGGGCCCAACTGAGCCGAGAGCCAGCCTGAGAGCAGGCCTGTGGTGGGGGAGGTAGCAGAGCTGATGTCAGGGACTAGGCCCTGGTACAGGACTGGGGTAGGATCTGGCCTCCAGTCACCACACAGACTCTGGCTCGATTCCTTTGGCCTGGCCCCCCATCTCTTCTTGGGGGTCTGCTGGATCAGCACTGTGGGCAGCTTGCCCCAGCTGCCATCTCCCAGAGGGGCAAGGTGCTCACATGCCCAGTGCTCAGAGGCAATCTGGAGGAAGCCGGTCGATTCCAGGATGGTGTGAGAGAAGGCAGCAGCTTGGTGCCTGGCCTGAACACTGCCTGTGGTCTCCCTTCCCAGTTGCCACCCTGTTGGCTCTGCAGTGTCCAGAACCCACAGCCCCCTCTGACCTGGCTGGAATCCCTGCGGGGATGGAGACCTCGGTAGGGGACTCGGGGCCACACCTTCCCACCTGTCCACCACCAGAGGGGCCACAGCACTTCTGGAGCCCTCTCCCCACCTCTGCCCACGCCAGGCTACATACATGTCGTAGTTTTGGTCCTCTGTCTCCTGCTGCACCGACAACTCCTCCAGGGTGGCGTCGATGTCGAGCTGATTGGTCTCCAGTTGCCGCAGCAGCGTTTCCCTCTGAAGGGAGATGTAAGGACCTGAGTTGGAAGGGGCTGTGGCGAGCTTGGCCCCCGCCTCACCTTCCCAGATGTGCCTCCAGAGCTGAGCAGCAGGAGGCACAGGGGGGAGGCCAGGAAGATGAGCAGCCCGTGAGGCTGCTGGGACAGAGCTGGCCGGGCTCTGCAGATGCAGGGGTGCACCAGGGCTGGGCAGGCGGCCGCACCCCTGCGGTCCCAGGGACCATGCCCTAGTGGGCAGCACAAGCCTACAAGTGGTTTGCAGAGAAGACATCAGCAATGTGAGCTGAGCGCACCCAGAAACGGCCGTGGTGCAGGAGGCCACACCCCTGGGTACTTCAGGAGCCACGATACCATCTCACAAACAGCACTTCTCTGCCCTCCTGGGGACTGGCAGTGTGGCCAAGCCCCTGCTGCATCACCGTCTGCCCTTTGCTCAGGTTGAAATGTGGTTCAAACAGCCACTGCACTGGGCCCCCAGCAACCAGGAAGTGTGTCCTGGGCACTGCCCCCACCACTTGCCAGACAGGGGATCAGCCCTTAGCCACAGCATCCTGGCAGCTGATGCTGAAGCAAACCTGACTGAGCCCCAGCCCCGCCCTGCCCACGGTAGCTGCCATCGGGGACATGTGGCTGTGTGTCCCCCCACCCTGGCAGAAGCTCCATGGGATGTGCAGCTCTGCCAACTATGCACGGAAATGAGGGGTCAAGAGACAGCAGCCTTGGGTGCGCCCCCACATCCACGCTGGAGTGCAGCCGGGCTGGGGTGAAGGACGGCAGGGCAGGGCTGATGGCCTGGAAGTCGCACATGATTGGTATGCGCGTCATACTCTGCAAAGATGCTAAACAGGCCTCAAAATTGCCCAGGTTCCTGAAGGGAGCGAGTCGCAGGAACAAGATGCAGAGAAGGGTCACATTTTAAAAATAAAAAGTGCAATTTAAAAACAAAGAAATATCAACCAAATGCAACGTGTGCGCACTGTTGGGATCCTGTGTATACACACCAGGAAAAACACTTAACAATCAGGGAAGGGATGTGGGAAGTGAGGGCGTCCGGCGCTCCAGGACCCGGTTCCTCCCCCAGAACCACCACTGAACCCGCAGGAACTGTCTGAATCCACGACTTTGGAGCTCTGGTGGCCAGTGGGGCACTGTGCAGCATCCAGGGAGGAGCAGAAAGCGGTCGGCAAATTAGGTGAATATGGGTGAACTCCACCTTCCACACAGCAGCTGGCACCCTCCACCCCCCACTGCGGGGCAGGCAGCAGTGGGGGCTGCAGCTCGGGCTCCCGGTGCAGCCTGCCGGGCCAGGTGGGCAGCAGGGCCTGGGCCTCCAAAGCGGGGGAACTGAGATCTAACTGAAGATCCCTTCTTGACACTCTTCAATCCCTGTGTGGGAGGAAATTTAGTATGGAAAAGTCACAGGCCAATGGCTCCAGCCCTCAACAATAAGACTTGCAATCCCCACGCAGTGGGAGACCTGGATTGCCAGAGTCATGACAACATGACACACAATGCCCAGTTCTCAACAAAACACATAAAGAGACAGGAAACTGGCCCATTTACAGGATAACAAGAATGTACTGGCAGCTCTCCCTGAGGAAGCACATACACTGAAGTCTAAGATTCAAAATCAAGTGTCAGGAGAGATCTAAGATGGTGGCATAGAGAGGAGTGGAAGCTAAGCCCCCTGGAACAACTAAAAAACCAGAAACAACTAGTAAATAATCCAAAATAATTGCAGGAGGACAGACGTGACCATCCATTCATCATAAACCAACCTGAATTGGGAGGAATGCTGAAGATCACAGCACAAAATCTGTAAGTAAAAACTGCAGATCCAAATTGGGAGCCCCCTCCCCCACAGCCCGAGCTACAAAGCCTCTGGTGCCAGAGAGATGCTCTCTCCCAGCAAGCGAATATAGCTCAGCTGAGCTCCAACTGGGGTTTCAATTAGCGAGTGTGAACTGCTCACTACAAGGTACGAATCCCCAACAAGTAGACAGAGGCTCTGGGTGACGACTGATCTTGGAGAGCCGGAGGGTCTCCTCGGACTAGCTCTGTTCCTTTTTCAACTCAATGGAGAAAGCCTCGGCCATTTTCAGTTCCCAGTTCTGTGACCCAAACAAGGTTGTGGCACAGGCAGAGAGACCATTGAAATGCTAATGACCTCCCCCTAAGGTGTCTGTCTTCTCTAAGAGGAAAGGGGTGGGGCCCAGCTTTACTGCCTGCCTTTCATTCAGAACTTACACCAATCAACAACTATAGGCAAATCTTTGCATCAGGCAGACAGCGCCCCTGCACAGCCCAGTGGCCCGGGGCTTCCCTTGAGGGACAACATGTACAGCCTTCCCTCAGCAGAGGTCCTGGAAGATCACAGCTGAGAAGGGGGACCCACTTGGAAAACCCAGGGACGCTATGTCAATGCCAGTGGTATGTGAGTCAGTGACAGAAAACCTGGGGCAAAACTGAAATGAAGGCTTAGACTCTTGTGGCGGCCTTGAATCTCTGGGAACCTCGGGGATTTGAATATTAAAGCTGCCCTTTCTCCCTGGCCACCCATACACATGCCCCACATTGAGGGCAGACGGCTCCAGCAACGCACCCAAACTGAGTTCTCCAACTGAACCCCACAAGAATCATTTCCCCACACACCGTGGGGACAAGGTTGAAGAGAACTGACTGGAGACGTATAGGTGACTCGCATACACCATCTACTGTTTAGTTAGAGAGAGTGTACGCCACCAAACTGTGTTTCTGAAAAATTAGATCGGTATCTTTTTTTACAACTTGAAAGAACTCTATCAAGGAAAGCAAATGTCAAGAGGCCAAAAACAACAGAAAATCTTAAAGCATAAGATAAAACCAGAGAGAGAACCTATGATGGCGGCTAGGTGAGACAAAGCAAGGAGACACCTCCGTGAAAAACAATGAATAAAAACCAGAAAGTGACCCAGAACGTCACCTCCAAAGTAGCTAGGAGGTCTCCTAAAGCCACAGGGAACGTCCATCTGGCGAAACTAGAAGTCTGCATTCTGAAACGAGTGAGTGAATCTGATTAGTCCC
>PVKY010005339.1:0-17593 GCA_004027775.1 Bradypus variegatus
GCAGCTTTGGAGGACTGAGCTGCTGTGACCGAGAACCCGAGCTGGGCAGGCGTGGGGGCAGCACTGGCAGTGGGGGAGGGAGGGTGGTTATTAATAGAGATGATGAATGCAAGCAGCTTAAATGGCACAGGGGGTACTGAGACCCTGGAACCAAGATTCTGCCCTCCTTGCCCAGAGGCTTTTGAAGGGGAGAAAAGACCTTTGGGATTCTCCTACTGAGCTGTCCGAGCCAGGGATCAGTATCTAGGGAGAGCTCTCCTGCCTGTTGTACCTGGTGATAGATCCAGAAAAACATTCAGGGAGAAGTTGAAGACAGAGAGGAGAGAGAAAGCAGAAAGCAAGTGGTAGATAGGAATTCAGAGTGGGAGAGAGAGAACCAGGAGAATATGCCCTGAGGGCCACCCAGAGCCAATCCAGACCAGAGATGGAGGGACAAATGGGTGTACTTGGGGGTGCAAGGGCTTAAGGCCTATGTTTAGAGAAAGGAAAGTTCAGTTCATTTGGGCACAATGGAATGGCTCTTTTAAAGTTCCTAGATGGGCTGGTCATCTTCTGCCGAGGGCCAGGTCTTGGAAGGATAAGAAACCGATTTAACCCAAACCAATGCTGCTCTAAATTAGGCAGTCGGGGCTGATGGGCATGGGAGTCGGAGGGGTGGGGGGAGTGGGGAGACATGACCAATTCTTCTATCTGCCTCATTCTCCTTTTCTCTTAAACTCTGGCAGTTCTAAGAACAGGTGAACACTTGGATCTGCCTTTTTTTGGAAAAAAAATTGTGATAACATATATACAAAATTTCCCATTTTAACCACTATCATGTGTACAATTCAATGATATTAATTACATTCACAATATTGTGTTACCAAACTTTTTTATCACCCCAAACAGAAACTCAGTACCCGTCATGCAGTAAGTCCCCATTCCTGCCCCCACCCCCAGTCCCTGATAACTTGTAATCCACTCTCTGTCTCTATGTTTTTGCTTATTCTAGGTATTTTGTATAGGTGAAATCAGGCAATATTTGTCCTTTTGTGTCTGGCTTTTTCACTCAACATGATGTTTTCAAGGTTCATCTATGTTGTAGCATGTATCAGAACTTCATTCCTTTTTACAGCTGAGTAATATTCCATTGAATGGATATACCACATTTTGTTTATCCATTCGTCTGTTCATGAACATTTGGATTGTTTCTATCTTTTGGCTATTGTGAATAATGCTTCTATAAACATTGGTTTATAAATATCTGTTTGTGTCCTTCTTTTCAATTCTTTGGGGTATATACCTAGAAGTGGACTTTCTGGGTCATATAGTAATTCTATGTTTAACTTTCTGAAGAACTGCCAAACTTTTTTTCAGCATGATTGCACCATTTTACATTCTTACCAGTTATGAATGTTTCTGCATCCTTGTTTGTTTTTTTTTTTAATAACAGTGAGTTTGAATTAGTATCTCATGTTTTTATTTGTTTCCCTAATGGCTAATGATGTTAAGCATCTTTTCATGTGCTTATTGGCTATTTGTATATTGGTGGAATGTTTATTCAAGTCCTTGTCCCATTTTTAAATTGGGTTGTTTGCCTTTTGGTTGTTGAGTTATAGTTCTTATTCTGGATGTTAAATTTTTATCAGCTATATTGTCTCCAAATATTTCCTCCCATTCTGTAGGTTGTCTTTTCACTTTCTTGATAATGTCCTTTAATCACCAAAAGTCATTTTGATGAAGTCCAATCTGTTGGGTTTTTTTCTTTTGTTGTTCATGCTTTTGATGTCATATCTAAGAATTGGATCTGCTTTTACCCTCATTTGTCGTTGGAGATGCTCATTGAGCCTGCTCTGCAGGATAGGTTTTGATGCGTTCCTGAGAAGCACATGGAGGTTTCTGACCTGCCAGGCCCTTGCAATCTTTCACAGACAGGACACAATCCATAGGCTCTGGACTATTTTATTGCACTGCTACAAAGGAGCCTCTGGGCCAGGAGCATAAGTTTGAGACCCCACTTGGGAAAAACCTGTCATTTACCTAGCCCCTTCCTCAGTACCTGAATGAACGTTCTTGGATCCTCCTGCACCATCAGTTCCTCCTCTGGAACGAGCTGCTGCTGAATCTCTGCTGAAGCCACCACCACCCTGTTGCAGCTGCCTTAAGAAAGTGGCTTTCATAGCTCCCCAAACACCCCTCAGCCCCTCTGTGAGCTCTCCATTCTTCTTGTTCATGTCCTTATCCCATCCTTACTTTTCAGGTTTGGGCTAGGGGCTGAAAGGTCTCCTCTGTCCTTCTAGTTGGTCTCCACCCAGATCACTTGTGCCTCCAGATCCCTCAGTCCTCCTGCTCCAAACCCTCCCAACCAACCCAAGGAAGCAATTAAAAAACATAAGTAGCAAAAGGCTATTTTGTCGTCACCATCACCCTTCCCCACCAAAACCAAACCATACCAAACCAAAATTTTGGTCTCCTATGATTGAATACCTAAAACTACTGAGGTGAGTAAAGACAAGATTTAGCCTATGCTCTCTCTGGGTCCTTCCCTTGGAATTCTCAGAGGCTGTGTACTTGGGAGTATCAGGGTCCTGGGCCTGGTTAATAGCACAAATATGCCCCCTGCTGGTAAAATTAGAGCAATAGCACTTTCCTTCTCAGCAGCCTTTTATTCTTAGTGTGCCTCCAGTAAGAGCCATTCTTTATTAATTTCAATCTACACTGATCCACCTTTTCTCTCTTTCCTCTCTCTCCTATCCCACCTTCACCTCCAGCCATTGCTTTCCCTTTATTTAATTCCCAGAGTCTATTTAACACAGTTGCTTCCTCCAAGAAGGCAGGAACTGTTGATGGCAAAAGGATGAGAGTGCCTTTCCAAATTTACTTAATTCTGTAAGTTGAAGCCATACCTGGGAAATATGGAGCTAGGGCTGTCCAGGGGGGATAAACTGGATGGAGAATATGGGGAGAGGGAATAAGTGGGAGTAGTGGAGGTGGCTAAATCAGAGCTGGACAGAATTTGTAAATAAGAGTTGAAAAAAAAACTGGGGATAAAGGGCAAAACAGTGAAAAATGAGAGGGCAGGAATGGGAGAGAAAGAGGTCAGGAATCAGGAGATCCAGAGAATAGATTTTAGAAGATCAAGGAGAGATCAGGATTTAGGTATAACACTAGAAGAGACAACAGCAACAGAAAGTATAGGGCATATGTTTATTCTTGTGCACACACCAAAGTACTCACACCCCATATGCAAAGAAGATTATCAATTTCCAGATTAAGCAGCAAACATGGTTTATAGAGGTTATGGCAAATATCAGGACCTAAAGCTGTGAAGGAACAGGAGCAAGGGTTTTGAGGAATTGGATAGGTCTGCAAAGAGGTTTTGGCTCTGGGTGTTTTCCTGCCCTTTCCTAGGTAGTCATGACAAGTCACAGAAGACAGTGGTACACACTCAGAGAAGATAGCCCAGACTCCAACTGTTCTTTCAACACTCTGCATACACCCTCACATCCCCTCCCCCATCATTCCCCTTCACTCTGCTAGCAAATACATTCTTCTCCAATTTTTCCCCAAGCCCCCTCCTGCACACAGGTGGTTTCTCTTTATCCAACTTCACTCTGACAACACTGCCCTCTTCCTCACCATGCTCCTCTCTGTGTGACTCTATTGCTTTCATTCATTTCTGTTCCACTCCTGGTGTCTGCCTCACTTTCCACACCGTGGCTCCTTTCTCCCTCCTTTTTGTTTTAGTCTCATGAAACAATGAAGCCAATGATTTGTTCGTTCTCAGAACTTTTTTCTCATTTCCTGGATGCTGGGCTGCTGGGCATGGGTCTCTCAAGTTGCCTTCCTGAAATCCTGAGGAACAGAACTCTTAGTTCGATGCCTGGTATAGCTGGTATAACTCAGTCCATACAAGGTGTCCTGGCCCTCATCTCCTCATACTCCATTAGTCTCACAAGATGCTATACATCTGTTAGACCCCAGTCTCTGTACGGAGTTCTTCTCTAGTGAATCTGTTTCTTCCCACTAGACAATCTATGTGGAGAAATCTGACACTTCTTTCATCAGCACAAGGGTAAGACCCACATTGAGTTTTATACTTACCCTCTTACCGTCATCTCAGGCAGAAGACAACACCTGTGCCACACACACACTTGCACATACACGCACACATACATGCCTAGGTCAAACTTGAGAAAAAAGAGTGAGGAGTAGGAGGGACTTAGTGCCAGCAGAGGTCAGTTCAGTCCCTTTGTTGTCTGGCTGGTGCTGAGCCCACAGAGAAAAGCAGAAAGGTAGAGAAACAGAAACATGGAGAAGGAGTGTGGGTGGAGAGACCTAGAGATAAAGACAGAGAGCCAGGCAAGGACATACAGAGACAAAGAGAGAAGCAAAGATACCAAAGCAGAGATATAAGGTTGGAAAGCAGCAGGGAGGTAGGGAGTGAGAAAGAAGATGAGGGTGGGACAAACTCCAAAACTATCTTAGGCAAGAGGGAACTTGAGCCTCCACATGCCTGAGCAAGGGGGTGGGATGGGTAGAAGAAGAAACATTGGGAACTGGATGTCCGACCTCTCCTTGGTCCTGGGTGCTCAACCTTGCTCACTGGTGCCCTGCCCCAGGCCTCCACACATGAGCCTGCAATCCCGTTCTGGTAGCTGAGAACTTAGGCCTGGCTACCTGGAAGCCACAGGAGCTGGGGGAGGCCCCAGGGCCCCTGGGAGGCTCTGTAGTAAGGGCTGGGCTAGAGCCAGGGGCTGAAGACAGCTCCGTCCTCCAGATGGGCTCATCCAGTGTAGTGGCTGCCCGGGGGGCAAGCACAGTGGGGACCAAAGGCTCCGCAGTGGGCTGGGGCGCCGGAGTGGAAAATCGGCGGATCTCCTGCACTCGGACAGTTTTGGGAAACCCTGAAGCCATGGGGCCAGGAGTCTGGGGAACCTCATCAAAACAGAACATGGCCGTTTTAAGTTGGTAGGGCTGGTGTCGCATGAAATCGAGAGCCTTGATGCCCTGCTTGGGGGTTGCCCGAGGCCCCTGGGATTGGGCCTTATTAGGGAGAGTTCGGGCAGCCTGGGGGAAAAAGGGTGACAGCAGTGGGTTGTAAGCAATAGGAGGTGGGGCACGCACGTTGGGTGAATATTTCCAGGAAGCGGGCAGTGAAGGGGTAGGAGAAGGGCTTCTGGGCCTAGGGCCAAGGCCTGGACCAGGTGTAGCTTCTACCACATACCTGTCCATACGGCTCTGCCGCTTGGCAAACAGCTCCCCACCCCTACCCTGAAGCCTTGGTGGCTGATGGATTCCTGGCGAAGGGGCTGCCCCATTCACCAGTCCATCAAGGAGCCCTTGAGATGGGGGTTTAGGAGCCACGGGGGGTGGGGTCTTAGGAGTCAGGGGGGGTGGGGTCTTGGGGACCATTGGCGGCGGTGTTTTAGGTGTCATGGGAGGTGGGGTCTTGTAACTCCTGCCCCCTAATGGCTGCATGAAGTTGCATGCTTCAGCTCCGAGGCTCAGAACGTCCTCCTCAGGACCAGATTCAGCACCGCCGGCACGGGGTTTCTCATCCAGATTCAGCACCAGCGATAGCAGCTCAGGGTTCGGCGAATTCTTTGTCTCCTCGGCTCCCTGGCGGAACATCTGCTTCCGGGTCCCCCGGCGCCGGGCCTCCTGCAGGATCCCCGTGCGGGCAGCCGGCACGGAGATGCGCTGCTCCCGGGCGCTGGGGGGCTCCGGTGCGGCGGGGCCTGGGGCGGGCGCCTCTGGGCGCGGGGCTGGTCGCAGAGGCGCCGACAGGAAGATAGAAGCAGTGGAGGTCATGGCAGCTGCGCTAGGAAGAGCGGGGGGCTCCGGGGCTCCGCCCGGTGTAACAGGCCGACTGGGGGCTGGGATGTACAGGGTGCTGGTGGCCGTCGTCACGGGACCCGAGGAGCGCGGGGTGCCGAGGGAACCGGAGGCTGGCACGTGGCTGGGAACCCCCGAGGTGAAGCTGGGCAGAGGGGTGGGCCCCTGCGAAGAGGCCAAGAAGGGGGGTGGGGCGGAACTGAGGCCTCCCAGGTTGTCATTAGCCTTCTTGGGGGCTAAGGGCCTGAAAATAACCGAGGTGGTACCTGGCCGCTGCCCTTGTAAGCCCGGGGTAAATGGCCTTGCTGACCGGTTAAAGATGCCCGGGGTTGGGGTAGGGGCCCCGCCACCAGGGAGGAAGGGTGTGGGGCTGGCTACAGGCACCGGCAAGGGGCTGGGTGGGGGTATAGCCCCCTCCGGGGGCGCACTGTGGGCCCGAGGCGGTGACTGCAGACCCTGCCCGTTGAGCATGGCTGGTGCGCCGTCCCTGGCCACCTCCTGGGTGCTGGAGGCTGCGCGTTGGCGCTGCTGTTCGAAGAGCTGGGCCCCTCGGCTGGAAGCCTCGCTCAGCTGCCCTCCGAGCCCCGGGCCCTGGCCCTCTGCCGCGGTCGAGCCCGGCCTAGCCAGCTCCATGTCCAGATAGGGGCTGTCCCAGTCGGTCTGATTGGTGGGGCTGCGGGCGTCAGAGAAGGTTTCTTCCTCCAGCTCCGACTCGCTTGTCGGGGGTACGCCGTCCTCCTCGTCCTCAGCGCCGGTCCTAGCTGCAGCCCCAAAGCTCACTAGCGTGTACTTCTTGGCTCTCTGGCGCCGTTTCTTAAACATAAGCACCCCCTTGGAGTGGGGGTTGGGGGCGGCTGTTAGGAGGGATGCAATCGTTCTGCATTTGGTCTTGGCCTCCTTCACACTCTTCTCTTGGAGGCTCTCTGCACGCTGCAGTTCTGAGGAGGCCAGGAGGGAGAATGGTCAGTGGGACTTCCCCAGCCTCTTCTAGTCCTGTTTCCCAAGGCTGTCACCCCCACCGCAGCCAGCCAGCTCACTCAGGCCTCCCACCTCCCATCTTTTCACCACCAAACCCACAATGTCTCCTGCCTGTGGCAAAGTTCTCTGACTTGGGGGAAAAGTGAAGGGTGAAAGGTGAAAGCCAAGGACAGCTGAAGAGTAGGCAGTGTCCAGCTGCCTGCCCTAACACCACGCTGACCACAGCTCTCCAATCCTCTCTTCCCTCTACTCTGCTCCTCTCATCCCAGAGATATGCTCTTACCCATCCCACACACATTCCTCCCCTGGCTGGCAATGAGGTGGGGGCTGACACTCCCCATAACAGGGAGAGAAAGAAGATGAAAAGGCACACTTTGCTGCCACCATTGAGATCATGTAGGAGGCTTCTTTCAAAGTTTGGATCCCTGGGAAATATCTCCTCTTCCTACCTTTGTCCCTATGATAAGGACACAAAGGACTCTTAGTAATAAGGATTTCATTCACAATTCTACCCCATTATGTAGTACATATTATATATAAACATTCAAAGAAATAACTCCATCACACATCATTTCAACAAGAATACTGGCCTATTGAAAGCCAGCTGTGGGCATATTTTCTCATATGTACTCTCTCTTTCATTCACATATAGCCCAGGTCACATGCTCATGTTCAAATACACATTTGTACATACACACGTACCCAACAAAAACACACAATCACTGGAACACATTCTCACACACACACACGCACACACACTAGGTGACTTTTCCCCCAGAGTTTCCCCTGCTCTGCAGAGACCCTATTAATAACAGTTTGGAAAAAATTTTAGAGCTTATCTTGGTTTTCTACCCCCCCAAGAACATTTGTCTGTGCCTCACTTCTCTGCTACTCACAGTCAGGTGTAGTCTTCGATCCCAGACTCAGGAAAAGCCAGAGTGCTGCTCTCCAAGGCAACCCTCCAAATCTTCAGGACATCTGAAGGTCACCACCTAAATATACCTCTTTCCCCCAAGTGGCAGTGGAGGTCACAATTGCCCCCTATTTTCCAAGCCCTGTAGGTGGAGAGCTGGGGCAGCAACTCCAGGCAGGGACTAGGTGCTAAAGGGACTCAAAGCAGGGTTTCCCAGACCATGTGGGGCCTAGGTAGGTGGGGCCTGGAAAGGGGCGAGGCTGCCTTGTTGCTAGGACCCCGCCTTGGACACAGATAACTTTCTGGTCCATGGTCCCCAATTCCTCCTGAAAAATTCTTAGAATTCCATCTATCTTCCACTCAAGATACCGAGCTCTTTTCTAATTAGGGCTCTCATGCCTCCCATCCCAGTGTTTATAGCACAGAATAGTGCTGTGGATGAAAGAACAGGTGCTGGAATTAGACTTCAGTTCAAATCCTGGCTCTGCAAGGTTTTTCGTTCTGAAATCTTGGGAAAGTTATTTCAAGTTCATTGAAATTCAGTTTCCTCATCTGTAAATGAGGATGATGATGGCTATCTCACAGGATTGCTATGAGGATTAAGTGAGATAATGTAGGTAAATTTAGTGCTTAATACAGTGCTAAGGCTCACTGTTGAGTAACAATTACTATGAAAGCTTCCTTGACAGTAGCTGCGCATGAACGCAGATACTTTTCTTTCTTCTTCACACACATCTTCTCTGCTCCCACAGACTCATCCATGCATGCCTTCATTTACTCATGGTATGCTCACATCCTATGTCTCCCACACGTTCACCCCACGAGGTTTCTCTGGCTCATGTGGTCACAAACCCCTTTGACATGTGGCCCTTGCGTCAGCCCATTCTAAGAAAGGAGCGGTGAAACTCTCCCAAGAAGAGGAGAAAGAGGAAGGCAAAAAGAAGGAGGGAACAAAGGAATAAGACCTTTCCTAAAGACCTCCCTTCCTAAAATACTGAAAAAATTCCTTCTACTCTAGATCAGAATTCTCTTGGATATGGGAGGGTAGTACCTGCATAGAATGGGTCCTGGAGCTCAGGATCTGGGCCTGGGGCTTTGTCGCAGCTGGTTGGGCCGAGGGGCTCTTGGCAGATGGACTCAAAGGTCTCCATGCTGAGAAAGGCAGTGCTGGCTGGAGCAGGACCAGCTTGAGCCACCCCCCATGCCTTTTAAAGCCCCTTTGTCTTGTCCCCAGAGCTAGCAGCTGAATGAGCTCAGTGTGCTATTTTTGGAGCCTGACCCCCTTCCTTCTCTCTACTCACTCACAAACTGTGGTGTGATGGACATGGGCACCTGCCTACCCTTCCTCTCCCCTACCCCACCTCCACCCCGTTTGACAAGAGGTCTACTTGGCTAAAAATATCCTTGAGCCACTAAGGACTGTCTCATCCAGCACCATGGGAAGGGGCGGGGGTGGGGTGTGCTAAAAGGAGAACTGGGGATAAGCAGGGGATCCTGGGCATGCATCTGGAATTTCTTTCTGGGGTGTCACAATTTCTTTCAGGGATGTCAGATTCTAAACTGTAGTGTACTTCGCCTCTATTCCAGACTCAGAGATACAGAACTCCAAGAATCAGGAATCACAGTGGTGGAGGGGAAAGAAGAGAGAGATGAAACTAGAAATACTGAAATTTCTGGAGTGACAAAAAAGGTCTGTGGGAGGGGCATGGGGGATATGGGGCAGGGAGAAAGTTCACTCTTAGACCTTGTTCTGTAGCTCACATCAAAAATAGCAAAGAGCCTGAGATAAGTGGAACTGGCTTTTTCTGGCCAGGCTTACATTCTTGCCTGAGATAAGGAGCCAAAGATCCTCCCCTACACCACTTCCTGGGGATCTCATGACCATCCCCTAATTTCACAGGCCCCAGGAATCCTAGATGAACTTACAAATGCCAAAAGTAGTTCGGATGCTAGGCCTGCAAATGACACCAAAGTGCCCTTGTAGCCCTGCCCTGCCCCCAAATATACCCCTGGCCCGTGTCCATACTCGGCCCTCAACCCCATCATGACACCTAGCAAGATAATTACTACCACCACTACACCCTGCATCTATTCACGTACGTCCCTACTTACTCTGCTCCTGGGTTGGGCTGAACCACCTGTGTCTTTTACTGGTTCAAACAGTAAAAATAATGGGACTATGAGTATGGTTATCACCCCCTCCCACTCATCACACTTCTCCACTTGTCCCAAGACCATCTCCAAGGGAAGGAGAAGGTAGGTGGCATGTAGAGTTATAGAGGGATAGGTGTAGGGCCCAGATTGAAGGATCTGGGCTGGGGAGAAGGGGTTCAGGTACTCACTGGCTTGCTTGGCCTTCTGCATGTAGGTGGTAGTAAGATCTTCTGACACTGGGTGGGGAACAGGTCCCACCATAGGGATGAGGTGAGGACCAGGCCGCAGGGGGCCATGGGGCAGCAGCAGAGCCTCGGCCGGGGGTGGCTTTAGGGCTGTCACATCCTCCCAAGATGGGGAGCTCACACGGCTGTCACCCTGGCTAGAAGGATCAGGGATGACAGGGGCTGGCTCTGCAGGGCTGTCAGATAGGTAGACCTCATCAGGTGGAGCTCCTGGAGGGGTGGGCTTCGTGGGGCCTCGGCGGCGGGGGCGGCGGGGCTTCTCTTGGGTGGCTGTGCCATCGACATCACTGTCTGTTTCTCCATAGTAAGCCTCACTGTCAGGGGGTGAGCGAAGGCTCCCAGGCTGCAGAGGCTGGGGAACTGGAGCTCCAGGGGGCTCTGGACTCAGCGGAGACAAGGGTGACAGCACCCGAAGCTCACCAGGGGATGGAGATCGTACAGGCCCCTCATCCCCTAACCTGGATGGAAAAGATATCAAACATGACAGAGGGGCTGGGTGACTGATAGCTCAAGAGATCTGGAGGAGATAGGGGAAGGAGGTTTAGGGAGACAGAGAGGACTAAGGGTACAGGTAGAATGGAGGGGCGGAGAAGAGTGAAGATCTCAAGATGAACTGGGAGGCAAATGTGCTTAGAGGGCTGGGAGTGGAAATGAGGATGGGGTTAGGGGTTGAAGTAGGCCCACACACTCGTATACCCTCTTGTTACCCCATCCCTCAGTTGCTGATTCAAGCCCCTACACTCTAGCACCAACACTCAAGCGGAAATGGGCACTTAATAGCTGCTGAGGACAAATTAATGAGATGTAAAGCTGAGGGAGGTCCATACCGCCTCACAGTGAGGACAAGCTGATTTCCTGAGGTGTCAATGAGGCTCATAGCACTGGCATGAGAGAGGCTGGTGCAGGAAACCCCATTGATGGCCAAGAGCTGGTCCCTCTCCCTGAGTCCTGCTCTGCCAGCCTGGCTCCGTCTTCGGATCTGAGAAGGGAGAGATTGTAGGTGAGGGAGTGCTCCAAGAGGAGTAGAATGAGAGGAGTTGGGAGACGAAGGACCCCTGTGTGGAAGGGATTTTACTTTGAGGGGGCATAGGGCTTCAGTTGAGGCAGCCTCTATAGAGGGAGGAAGCTGAAGATTGGAGGGAGTAACACCTCACATAGGGGGAAGTAGAGTAACCACTCAATGAAAGAGGCTTGGGGAAAACTGCTTGTGGGAGCTACTAGAAATGGTGGTTATAATCCCAAGTTTTTTCTCCAAGGGCAAAATCTATATTGGCCAATAGTTCTTTTCTAGGCCTTAGGATCCCAAGTGCCATTATCGACACAATCAAGACTTTAGAACAGTATTCCAGATTGGAGGGAGTCCAGCCAGATTCCTGGAGATTGGGATTGTGTGTATGTGTGCCATGTGTGTGCACATGTGTATACATGTTAAAGTAATAGTAGTAGTGGCTTCCATTTATCAAGTGCTTACTCAATGTTAGGCACCGTGCTAGCGCTAAGCACTTCACATGTACTGTTGCATTAAATCCTTAGAATGGTTCTGTGAAGCAGGTACTGTTACCCACATTTTATGGTTGAGGGAACTGGAGCTGAGAGAGGTCAGTGGCAGTGCCTGTAGGGTGAAACTGAAAGGGTAACAGCTTCACCTGAGAGGCCAGATCCTGCCATACCACCCCACCCCCACCCCAGCACCTAAAAAGCCTTGCTTAGTAGAGAAAGGTTCTGGCTTAGGGAGAAAGGAGCACTTGGGGTGGGCTGGGCAGGGCTGGGTTGGACTGGTGAGACGTATCAGTTTAGTCAGAGAAATCAGAACCTTCCCTACATTCCTGGAGTTTGTAGTAGAGGCACAGATCCAACAGAGCAAAGTGCTCTGCTACCATAGTGCCCCAGGGAACTGAAGCAGAGCCTTTCTTTTTCTCTGCTCCCTGAAAACCAGGAGTTCTCTTTTCTAATCGTCTCCAAGAAGAAGCCTGTGGTGGTCAGCCACCACTTCCCCGACCGGACTTAAGCATGCGCCCACCCACCCACCTCCCACTCCTCTTCTTCACAGCCTCCTGGCTTCTCTCCCACAGGTCACCGCATGACTCCTCCTGGGTTCCCTTCGGTTCCCCTTTTCCTAAAGCCTCATTTTGGGGCTCTCCCTTACCTTGGACACCTGTAAGGGTTTCTTCTGCTCAGCACCCCCCTGAAGTCGGAAGCCCCAGGGGGCTCCCCCTGACAGTGTGACCAGCACCTCCTCCTCAGCGCCCATCGCTCAGCTTGGCCTATGGCCCCCGGAGTTTGGAGAGTGTCCCAAGGAGAGAAGTCAAGGCGGTGATAACCCGTCCGGCCTGCCTGTCCGGCTGTCCTGCTCCTGCTGCCCCAGGCCTTCCCCCACCCCCCAAACCACACATCACAGGCAGGCAACTTGGCCCTCAGACCAGTACAGTCCAGCACACGTGGCCTGTCAATCGGAGCTGTGCTCAAAATAGTTGCGGCAGTACTCCCCTCCCTCCCCCAGCTGTGTTACTCCCAAAGCTAATTATAGTCAAAACTGCTGCCCTCCCATGTCCCCCATTCTCCTGCAGGGGCCTTTTCCTCAAGACTCAGAGTGCTAGCTCTCTGGGCTCTATAACTCATGTACAACCTCTCAAGGACTATGCCTTCCCTGATAGGATCAGGGACTGATCCCAGCTACTTTCCTCCAAAGCCTATTTCACAGTGGTGATAGCAGGGGCTTCAGTTTCAGAGCTGGCAAGGAATGGGTTTGCCCCACAAGTTCCCAAACTCCCTGGGAAAGAGGGCCTCCTCATGTAGCATTTACCTGTTAATCAAAGTGGAGATCTATAAACCACTGTAGTGTTGGGTGCTGTGGCAAGGAATTCTCCTGGTCATCCCTGCCGCAGTTGAACTGTTACTGCTTCCACAAAGCCTTTCCTGACCATCTTGAGACTCCTCACATGTAGAGTTAATCCTTCCCTCCCCTTGGCAATATCTGCATCTTGCTCAAATTTCTATTGTATTTCTCAACCAATATTGTAATTTGTTTACACGCCTGTTGCTCTGCCAGACTGAGAAACTAGAAGACAAAGACTGTGCGCAGCAGCCAATCAACAGCCCACAGAACAATGCCTGGTATAATGAGGGCTCAATAAATGTTTGGTAAATTAAACGATCTCTTACATTAAACAGGTGGTCTTAGTCATGGATAAGTAAACACAGATAGGTAAACATGCCAACCCATGTTAATAATAAAATCTCTACTAGTTTCTAGGTTTCCATTAAATGTGCCCTATATTAAGAGACCTCCTTCTGTTACAAAACATAAAGTTATGGTGCTGTATCTGTGATTATCCAAGGCTATAGAGTTCCTTGAGATAGCTGCTCCCCTAGTGCCCTAACTGCTGTTTGCCTTGGTGTATGATGCAGTCATAGAAGACACTTGGGATTCTGAGTCAGAAGACAGACTGAGTTCTTTTTCCATCATTTATTACCTATGTGACTTCAGGCAGTCACTTGACCTGATCAGTGAAAAAAGGACCAAACTACCCATGTATTCATTATTCAGACATTTATTGATTGCTGACTATATATCAGCCAGTACTTTCAATTAACCTTGAGTGCACATTAGAATCACCTGGAAAGCTTTTACAACTATTGATCCCCTAAAATAAAACTGTGTGTAGGATCAGGTGATTGTGTAATAAAATAATCTATTAATGAATATATATGAATAGCTATTAATGAATATGTATATGATACCCAGGTTCCAACCCCAGAGATTCTGATTTTATTGGTTTGGTACTTGGTATTGGAATTTTAAAAAGGACTGAAGCTATTAATCTAGGCTCTATCACTTACTAGAGGTGCAACCTTTAACAGGACAGAGAATACCTATTTTCCTATGCTGATATGAGAGTTAAATGGGATAAATTATGTGCAAATCTTAGCAGGGGTCCAGCCTAAGGCAGGTACTCAACAAATGTTATTTGAATTTGGCAAATTATTGACCTAGGCCAGTGGCTCTCTATCTTCAGGGTGCAATAGAATCACCTGAAGGGCCTTTTAAACCATAGATTGCTGGTTTCCACCTCCAGAATTTTTGATTCAGTATTTCTAGGGTGAGTCTGAAATGTGCTTTTCTAACAAAGTGAAACTGATGCTGTTGGACCCAGAATCACATTTTAGAGCCACTAACCTCGAGTATAAATTCCTGAGGACAAGGACAATCTGCCTGTTTACTAAAGCATGTTCAATGCTTAATACAGTTTCAGCACTGTATTAAAATGATTTTTTTTTCAAAGAATGAACCACTCTGTGCCTCAGAACAACTAATATCTACTGTCAACAATATGAGATCAAGGACTTTGTTCATTACTGAATTCCCACACCCAGAACATGACATGGCACACAACAGTACTCACAAAATTGTTACTAAATTGATAGTTGCCATCAGAATGAAATAAAGTCAAATATAATTTTATAAATCTCATAAATGTTAGCTACAATTACTGTGATTTTTTAGAAGGGTTAATAATAATTACTTTAAGAACTATAGCTCTTCCAACAGACCAGGGGCACTCTGAGAGCAGAGATACCATCTTCTGATTCTGGCAAAGCTCAGCACCCAAAGAGAGGCTGTATGAAAATGGATAACTAATGACAGTTAATCTTTGTTGAGTACTTACTATGGTGCCAGATAATCTATGTGACTCATCAAATTCAATCTTCTCAACAAACCGTGAGATTGGGCATTATTAGCTCCATTTTAAAGATGAAGGAAACTGAGGCACAAAGAGATGAATTGCCAAAAACTGAACTGCAGTCAGAACTCTGACCCATGCATCCCTTTGCTAACTGCAATTGTCAAAGATTCCCTGTACAAGTAGAGTTAGTACCCTTTTCCACCATAAGTTCAGCAACGGTCACGAGCGACAACAACCTCGAAGGCGGAAACCAATGGGGTCAGAGGCCAATAGGAAGTTGCCCTAGGACTCAAGATCACAGGTCACTAATAGGTCATAGACTCAGGGGGCGTCACTAAAGATAGTCTGATCCAGCCTTCTCAATCGTATCTCAGTCGGTGGGGCTGTAAAATGACCATGACATCTAAGAGGGGTAAAAAAAGGCGGAAATGCCTAAGAATGCACGGAGCCTCCGGTGGACAGGGGGAGGCCATCATGCGTTGAGAGAAGTTGCGCATGCGTACTATCTGGGTTCCTGAGCGCGTGCCTAGTGTAGACGTGGCAGAAGGAGCAGCCCGGCCCACGATCGTGCAGGCGGGACTTCCGGTGCGACGCGACGGCCCCCTCGGAACCGGAAGTGGAGCTTGGGAGCCTTGACGTTAGGAACGAAGTCGAACCTGGACCTGGAGCCGGGTGAGGAGTGGCATCAGGAGGTTGGTGGGTAGGGAAGCAGAGGAGAGGCCGGGGTATCACTGGCCAGATCGGGGTCCCATGTGAGAAGGAAGGGAGGAGTCCGGGGGCGGGGCTCGGGGAGAGACCCTTACCTCACTTATCTACAATCTACAATCCAGGGTCAGCAGTAGACCCTCCCTTCGCCTCCCGGCCAGATTCCGACTCATGCTTCCTACCCCGAGCCTTTTGAAGGGCTCAAGACGCTGGGTCTCCATGCTTAAAAGATCAGCGCTCTCTCTCTTCGTGGCCCTCGATTTTGATCCCCGGCCCTCCCACCTCCACTGCTCGACTACTTCCAGAGTTCTAGGAAGCTTGCCCCGCCCCCTTGGGTTGTCATCCTCGACTGCTTTCAGAATGCAATGAGACTTGAGCCTGACTCCAAGGGCTTGGATGTGTTTGAAGGGATTATTTTCCGGAGCAAAAGCTCCTTTGTTGTTTCCCTTCACTGACTTTAGGGAGATAAAAGGGAGGGGAGTATTATTCAGTTTAGTGTGACTGACCTGTGCAAGGCTTAGAATTTGGAGGCACAGTTCTTGAGATAGAGATTTAGTCCAGTAGCAGCTCAGCTTTTCGGTAGTCAAGATGGCCCTTTCTAGCAAAAGGGAGAGGCCCATTATTCCACTACAGCAGCTGTGAGCTTTCCTGCTTCCTGGACCCTTTCTGTCGATAAGATAGTTGGATTGGTGAGTGTGTTTAAAGTAGCTGTGATCAGATAGTGCTCTTCTTGGAAGGCCCTGATTCATTCCTCTCACCTGACAAGATTGTAATAATTTTGGTGGTGGTCTACATTCATTACAAGCATATAAGGAGAACAGAAACAGAAGAGTTGAAATACATTGGGATTTGGAACAGTCATAGTCTCTTTGTTTGAAGTGTAAGATGAGTGATCTTTTCCATGAAGTCTAATTTTGCCACTGATCCTTGAGCTGTTTCCTTAGGTTATTGTCAAGTTTTTGTGCCTGGCCTGTACTCAGCTCGAATCTAGTACCTAAACTAGAGTTTTCAGGTGTCTTTTACATTTAGGGATTTTAATGCTTCAGTTCTAAGGCCTGTATACCCTTTTCGTGGGAAGATTGGGAATGGAGTAGTATTTGGATTATTGCAAGTTAGTCAAAACATGTCATTTCTCTCTGTTACTCTAAAATTTGCCTTTTGAGGAGGAGGGAATTTAGTTAATCTGTTTTAGCTTGGGTGATTAAAAAAGACTAGCACGTTATAGGATACTCAGGGTTTGTTGAATGAACAGATGTGGGAGCATTGTATAATTTACCTGTAATATCACAGTTCATCAGCTCCAGGACACCTTGTGTGACTAGATGCTAGAAATCATACCACTGGGGAATGAAAGCTGTTGCTCCATTCCAGTGAGCCTGTCTGAAGTTGAAAGTTATACACCCTTGGCATTGACAAGGCATCTGATTCAGAGTAACAAAATCCTGTCTGAGTTGATAAACTGGGTGCTGGCTGGGGCAGAAAATTACTAGTTCCTGCCATTGTGTAGACATGATTAGGCTAATCATTGCCTGATAAAGTCAATCCCTTTTACCTCTATTTCCTACCCCAAATAGTTGCTTTACTTTAGAAAGTTGGTTTTGACTAATTTCTCTCTTCTTTCTCCTCTATAGGTGAGACCAAGTTGGGGATGCTCTCATAATGAACGTCAACCAATCAGCTCCACCTCTGCCGCCATATGGGCAGCCCCAACCTGTCTACCCAGGGTATCATCAGTCCACCTATGGTGGGCAGCCAGAGTCCACAGTCCCTCCCATTCCCTATGGAGCCTACAATGGCCCAGTGCCAGGCTATCAGCCAATACCTGCCCCAGGTATATGTTTGCAAGTTTCCTCTGAGCTGTGGAGGAGAATCAAAAAAGTCTTTAGTTTGGGTCGTATTGTCCTAGCTAAACTGCCTGGAGGGTTGTGGTGACTGAGATTGAGGAATGTAAATCTGGCTCTCTGTCACTGGGAGCACTGTGGGCAGTCTTCCCTTCCCTCTTTTTACCATAGGGTGACTTTGGTTCTGGTTCAGCCTTAAGACATCTAGTGGGAACACATCTTCCAAGTTCAGTGGCAGCTCATTGTCTGTGGGTA
>PVKY010005341.1:0-17603 GCA_004027775.1 Bradypus variegatus
AACCAGGAGGGGGTGGGGCTTCATACTTCTCTTCCCCAGGAGTCCTGCTGTGGGCATGCAAAGCAGGGCTGGGGAAGTGCCAATTAACCATAAACCTAACCCTAAACTAACTTAATCCTAACCCCACCCTAACCATAACCCTGGAGCCAGCAGAGGAGAAGACACTTTGGTGGAGGCTTCAGTCTGGGCAGCCTGTGGGGTTGGGTGTGGGTATCTGGCTGGGCTACACAGAGTGAGGGTGACGGCGTTTTTTTCCTATGATGCCTGCTGTGGGCATGCAAAGCTGGGCTGTGGAAGGGCCCATTATCCTAACCCAAACTCTAACCCTAACCCTAACCCTTATCCTAAACCTAGACCTATTCCTACAGCTGACCCTAACCCTAACTTTAACCCTAACCCTAACCCTAACCCTATCTGTGTCCATAACCTTATCCCTATCCCTATCCCAAACCCTAACCCTAACACTAACTATAAACCTAAAACTAAACCAAACTCTATGCCTGACCCTAACCCCAACCCTAACCCTACACCTATGTATAATCCTATACCTATCCCTGCCCTTCACCTTAACCCTAATACTAAACATGTCCCTATCCATATCCCTATCATATGCTTACACCTAACCCTAAACCTCACACTTACCCTATTCTTATGCCTAACCCTAACCCTAACTGTAATCCTAACTGTTTACCTATCCATAACCCTATTCCTATGCCTATCATTATCTTTATTCCTATGCATATCCTTAACCCTAATCCTAAGTCTAATCATATGCATATCCCTAAACACAACAATTAACCATAACCCCAGTCTTGGGACCAGCATGGGAGAAGTTTTTGGAGAGGTTTCAGTCCAGGCAGCCTGTGAGTTTGGGCGTGGGGATCTGGCTTGACCATGTGAGGTAGGGTTTGGGGTGCTCTTTTCCAGAACTGCTATAGCCACTAACCCTAAACCAATCCATATATCACATCTCTAACCCCATCCCTAAACCTAACCCTAACATTATCCCTATCCATAACCCTATCCCTATTCCCATGCCTAATCCTAACCCTAACCCTAACTATATCCATATCCATAAAAGTAACCTTATCCCTACCCTTAATACTAACCCTTAAAGCTAACCCTAACCATATCCACATCCCTATCAATAACCCTATCCTTAACCCTATCCCCATCCCTATCCCTGTCCCTAACCCAAAACCTAAACCTGAGACCTTTTCCAGGAGGTCCAGTGGGCATGCAAAGCTCAGCTGAGGGAGGGCCAATTATCACTAACACAAACACTAACCCTAACCCTCACCCTAACCCTAAACCTCACCCTAACCCAAAACCTAAACCTAACCCTATTCCGAAACATATACCTAACCCTATTTGAAACCATATCCGTAACTCTATCCCTAAATCTACCCCTAACAGTAACCCTAACATGATCACCTAACCCAAACCCTAACCATAACCATAACTCTAACCCTATCACTGGGACCAGAACTGGAGAAGATGCTTCTGGAGCAGCTTCACTCTGGACAGCCTGTGGGGTCAGAGGTAGGGATATGTCTGTGTCAGATGGAGTGTGTGATGGAGTTCCATTCCCTGGGGGGCCCGCTGTGGGTACGTGAAGCTTGGCTGGGGGGGCATGGACAAAAACCTAAACCTAACCTTAACACTAACACTAATCTAACCCTATCAATATCCCTGACATGTGCTTAACCCTAACCCCTAACCCTAACCCAACCCTACCCTAACCCCTAGCCCAGAGCACCCCGCGGCTGCGTCCTCAGCACCACAGGAATGCAGACAGCAGATCGCAAGTAACTACAACTCCCAGAGAGTTCCGAGATGAAGACACCCCCCCCTTGACAAAGGCAACTACGACTCCCACAGCTCTCCACAGCTGCGCCGTCATTGCCACTGGAAGGGACGCAGACTACATCCAGGGGGCTCCGCGGCCGCTCTATCAGCACCTTCCGAAGGACTCGTGGAGAGCCCCGTGACCACGCTGTCAGTGCCTCTGAGACAAAAACTCGGCCTCAGGCAACTACAACTCCCACAACACTCTGGGGCTGCACCATCAGCTCCATCGGAAGGCAGCCTGTGTCAGGTAACTACAACTCCCAGAGATCCCAGGGAGGAAAGGCCCTCTGACTTGGGAAACTACAACTTCCACAGTGCCCCACAGCTGCTCAGTCAGCGCCACCGGAAGGAAGGCAGCTGGTCTCACGTAACTACAACTCCCAGCGAGTTCTGGGACGAAGGCCCCGGGACTCAGCCAACTACAACCCCCAGAGCGCTCTGCGGCCGCAATACGAGTGCACCAGGAAGCCTCTGGTCACAGACCAGTGAAACTCGTAGAGTGCTCCATGACCTCCCCGTCAGTGCCTCTGAGACAGTAACCCAGGCTCGGACAGCTACAACTCCCAGAGGTCCCCGTGTCTGTACCCTGCTACCCACGAGCCTGCGATCCCAGTCTCAGAGGACTACGACTCCCATAGCGCCCAGCGACCGCGCAGTCGGTGCCACCGGAAGGAAGGCAGCCGGAGTCAGGCAACTACGACTCCCAGAGCGCTCTGTGGCCGCACTCTCAGCACACCAGGAGGAAGCCTAGGGGTGAAGGCAAGTTAGAAAGCTCTTGCTCTTTCCCATTCCCAACCAGGAAGGAACCAATTGGAAGCAATGTAGTTATTTTTGTTGTATGATTTTCTTATTCCTATATTTTGTTATGGTTTGTTGATTTTCTTAGGATATGGTGGGAACATATTGGAAGCAATGTAGTTATTTTAGGGTTTTTTCCTTATACTTTTCTTTGAAAAAAAAAAAAGAACACTACCTAACTCATTTTATGAAGTTAGTATCACTCCAATACACAAACCAGACAAAGACACTACAAAAAAGGAAAACTACAGGCCAATATACCTAATGAATATAGAAATCAAAAATCCTAAATGAAATACTTGCAAATCAAATCCAAAGGCACATTACAAGAATGTTTATGAACCCGTGACCAAGTGTAGTTCATTCCTGGAATGCAAGGGTGTATCAACATAAGAAAATCAATCAATGTAATTCAACACATTAACAATCAAAAGGGAAAAATCAAATGATCATCTTGATACATGCTGAAAAATCATCCAACAGAATTCAACATCCCTTTTTGATAAAAACACTGAAAAATTTAGGAACTGAAGGAATCTTCCTCAAGATGACAAAGGGCATATAGGAAAAACCCACAGTCAGTGCAAAGCTGAAAGCCTTCACACTAAGATCGGGGATTGAGACAAGGATGCCCGCTGTCACCTCTGTTATTCAACATTGGTCTAGAAGTTCCAGCCAGAGGAATTCACCAAGATAAAGATATAAAAGGTATTCAAATAGGAAAGGAAGACATTAACATGTCATTATTTGCAAATGATATGATCTTTTATTTGAAAAATCCTGAGCATTCAACCACAAAACTACTTGAGCTAATAAACAAATTCAGCAGAGTGCCAGAATATACAATTAATGCACATAAGTCAGTAATGTTCCTAAACACTAGTAATGACATAACTTAAGAAGCAATAAAAAATTACATTCACAATAGCAACTAAAAAAATCAAGTACCTAGCAACAAACTTAACCAAGGATGTCAAAGACCTATACACAGAAAATTACAAAATTTTACTAAAAGAAATAAAAAAGGACCTATATAGGTGGGAAAATATACGATGCTCATGTATAGGAAGCCTAAATGCTGTTAAGATGTCAACTACACCCAAACTGATCTACAGATTCAATGCAATACCAATCAAAATTCCAACAACCTACTTTGCAGACTTAGAAAAGCTAATTCTAAGATTTATTTGGAAGGGAAAGGAGCCTTGAATTGCCAAAAATATCTTTAAAAAGAAGAACAAAGTGGAAGGACTTACACTTCCAGACTTTGAAGTCAACTGTAAAGTTACCGACAGAAGCCACATGCATTCCCAGCTAACAGAGGTTTTCCAGGTGTCCATGGCCTTTCTTACCTTGGCCTCTTTATGGCTTTAAGACTGTAACTTAAGACTGTAAACCCCCTTTATAAAAGCAAATCCATTTTTGGTATTTTGCAAAACGACAGCATTATCAACCAGAACAGGAATCAAATTGAGAATTTGGAAATAGAACCCCAAATATACAGTTGTCTGATTTTTGATAAGGCCCCCAAGTCCACTGAACTGGGTCAGAAGAGTCTCTTCAACAAATGAGGCTGGGAGAATGGGATAGCCAATATCCAAAAGAATGAAAAAGGACCCTTCCTCACACCCTATGAAAAAATTAACTCAAAGTGGATCAAAGACATGTATAAGAGACAGTACCATAAAACTCCTAGAAGATAATGTATGGAAACATCTTCATGACCTTGTATTACAGGGTCACTTGTTAGACCTGATACCAAACACAAGCAATGAAAGAAAAAAAACAGATAAATGGGAACTCCTCAAAATCAAAAGCTTCTGCACCTTAAAATCAAAAAGCACCTCTGATGTGCTCAGAGACATTGGGGACTGGTGGTTTCATGGGCTGAGCCCTCTACCACGGGACTTCCCTTGAGAAGACTGTTGCTAGGCCTCCCTATAATTGTGCCTAAGAGTCTCCCTGAATGCCTCTTTGTTGCTCAGATGTGGCCTCTCTCTCTAGCTAAGCCAACTTGGCAGGTAAATTCACTGCCCTCTCCCCTACATGAGATCTGACACCCAGGGGAGTGAATCCCTCTGGCAGTGTGGAATATGACTCCTGGGGAGGAAACTAGACCTGGCATCATTCAACGTCGTCTTGAACAAAAGGGGGAAATGAAAGGAAATGAAAAATGCTTCAGTGGCAGAGGGATTCCAAAAGGAGCCGAGAGGTCACTCGGATGGGCACTCTAATGCACAATATAGACAACCCTTTTTAGGTTCTAATGAATTGGAACAACTAGTAGTAAATACCTGAAACTGTCAAACTACAACCCAGAACCCATGAATCTTGAAGACAATTGCATAAAAATGTAGCTTATGAGGGGTGACAATGTGACTGGGAAAGCCATATGGACCATACTCCCCTTTGTCCAGTGTATGGATGGATGGGGGCAAAAAAAGGCACCCAGTGTTCTTTTTTACTTTCATTGTTCTTTTCCACTTTTAATTTTTATTCTTGTTATTTTTGTGTGTGTGTGGTAATGAAAATGTCAAAAATTAATTTTTGAAATGCTGGAGAGGATGTGAAGACATTGGAATTCTTATTCATTGCTGGTGGGACTGTATAATGGTACAGCCACCCTGGAGGATACTTTGACAGTTTCTCAGAAAACTAGACACTGAACTACCCTATGATCTAGCAATTCCACTTCTTGGTATATACCCAGAACATTTGAAAGCAGTGACATGAAGACATTTGTACACTGATGTTCATAGCAGCATTGTTCACAATTGCCAAGAGATGGAAACAATCCAACTGTCCTTCAACAAATGAATGGATAAGCAAATTGTGGTATATACATATGATGGAATACTATACAGCAGAAAGAAGCAACAAGGTCTTGAAATATATGGCAACATGGATGACCCTTGAAGACATAATTCTGACTTAAGTAACTCAGACACAAAAGTAGAGATATTGTATATTACCACTTCTATGAACTATCTGAACAGTGTAAAATCAATGTCTTAAAACAAAAAAATTGGGGATCTAGCGATAGACGTTAGATCCCAGAAGAAGAAACTAACATGTAAAAGGAATTTCTAACTCAGGGGCCCCACAGCTTATCTCACAAGAAAACAGGTGCCCCATAAACTAAAGAATGAAGGCTGTTCAAAGCTGTTGAAGGCCGTTCCAGCCACAGTGGCACCTCCAAGGCAGGTAAGGCAAGGTCAGATATGCCCATAAGAGAACAACCAAAAAGGTCTGCTCTCCCTAGCTAGATAATGCAGCTGCTTTCCTAAAATGAATATAGTCTCAAAATTCTACCAACCAATCAGCCCAAAATTAGATAGGCACTTACCCAATCGAAGCACAGAACATCACAGCAGACATCCTACCCAATGTGGGTTCCTTTTTTTGTTAAAACATGCTGCTCTCAGATAGAGAGCGGGAGCCATTTTCTTTTTCTTCTTTTCTGCTGGCTCCCACCTGCTTTCTTCCTCTAATAAATCTTAAACTTTATACTTAAACTTTGACTCACTGCATTGTGTGGATTCTTGAACAGCTCTGAACCTAACAGTAGACAGTAGCTGCTGAGGGGGAATGATAATCTAAAATGTTCAGATACATTATAATGGTGAATTCAAAGGTATGGTAATGACAGTGGTGATGATTGTTTGTTAATGGGATTATAAGTATCAGAGTTGTATTGAAGGTTAATAGGAATGAAAGAGGTTGTTTAAAGGCATACATCCTACAGTTCAGCACCACAAACATAGATAAGAGTTTGCATGATATGCTCCCAAGGAATGATAGTGGCATAAAGAGTTGACAACAGAAAGGTATATGGGAAAAAATCTACATATTGTGTACTAGGGACTATAATAGGAATATCATACTAGTATTACACAAATACTAGGGACAAATAATTAAGGGCTGACAAGAGCTATGAGATATTCTGGGTCATGAGAATTGTTTAAAATGGAGAGTGATGAGGAGTCTACAGCTAAGTGATGATAATGTGAGATATGGATGGATTATAGTGCATATAACATATGCTATGTGAACTTAAGAACACCCTACCTTTTTAAAATTAAATTCAGTTCTGTTGAAATACACACACATACCATACAATCATCCATGGTGCACAAACAACCACTTATAGCACCACCACACAGTTGTGCATTCATCGCCCAAATCTACCCTTGAACATCTTCCTTGTGGCAGAAAGAATCAGAACAAGAACAAAAAACAAAGGCAAAAAAGAACACCCAATCATCCCCCCATCCCACCCCATCCCTCATTCAATTTTTTGTCCCCATTTCTCCACTCATCAATCCATACCCTGGATAAAGGGAGTGCAATCCACAAGGCCTCCACAATCACACTGTCACCCCCTGTAAGCCACACTGCTATACAATTATCTTCAAGAATCCAGGCCATTGGGCTGGAGTTCAACAGTGTCAGGTATTTACTTCTAGCTGTTCCAATACATTAAAACCTAAAAAGTGTTATCTATATAGTGTGTAAGAATGTCCACCAGAGTGACCTCTTGACTGCATTTGAAATCTCTCAGCCACTGAAACTTTATTTTGTTTCATTTCGCATCCCCCTTTTGGTCAAGAAGATATCCTCAATCCCACTATGCTGGGTCCAAATTCATCCCAGGAGTCATCTCCTGCATTGCCAAGGAGATTTACACCACTGGGAGTCAGATCCTATGTAGGGAAGAGGGCAGCAAGTTCACCTGCCAAGGTGGCTTAGCCACAGAGAGAGGCCATGTCTGAGCAACAGTGAGGTACCCAGGGGGAGACTCTTAGGCACAATTACATGCAGGTTTAGCCTCTCCTTTGCAGCACTGAGCTTCACAAGGGCAAGTCTCATGATAGAGGGCTCAGCACACCAAACCGCCAGCCCCCAATGTTTGCAAGAACATCACCAACAATGCAGGTGAGCAAGTCCAACACATCCACATTTTTCCCCAGCTCCTCAGGGGAGCCATGCATATATATATATATACTAAATATTTATATAAGTTTCTATTTCTTAGTTGCTAGGATATTAGAATAGTTAGAAGGAAAGAATGGAACTGTAATCCATAGCATCCTCTGAAATTTATTCTGTAGCTACTTGCTAAATGTTAATTTGAAAGCTATACCTTTTTGTATAAATGTTGTATTTCATAATAAAGAAATAACTGAAACTATGGTAATATAACTCATAATACCTTTGGAAATTTCCTATATATTTACTTATTAAATCATACTTTCAAAGATATTACCTTTCTGTATGTATGTTATTTTTCATAATAAGGAAATAACTGAAATTGTGGAATTGTAACCTATAATATTGTTTGGAATTTGCTAACTACTTTTAAATTTGCACTTGCAAAGTTGTCACTTTTATGTATATATATTACAGTCTACAATAAAAGAAACTGGAAAACTGGAAAAGAAAACAACCAATGAGTTGGAGAAGAACTCTCAAGGGATATGAGGGAATTATTAGTGAATGAACATGAAAACATACCATTTCAAAATTGCAAGGAAGGCAGTTTAAAGAGGGAAATATGATGCTGTAAACACCTATATTGAAAAGAAGAGGAGGTGATGTCATGAACATGGTGATGCAAACAGCTACTGACAACTGTTCTCCAGAGATTCAATGAAAAAAAAGGACAATTCAGAGTTCTTTACAACTTTGGAGGAAGATATAAGATATAGACTGGAGAAAGACCCCAAAAAGGGCAAACTGAAGAAAGAGAAAGAATATCAGGTAGGAAACTTCCATCCTGGAACAATGGCCCTCTCCCCTCCCCCTCACTTGGACTCACACAAATTATCTACATCAATCTGACAAGTTGAAATAAAATGTGGCAAAGGAGATGAAGGATATAAATAGAAGATGTCCATACAGAAGAAATTGCAAGCTTGAGAAAACAAATGACAGAACTTACAGGAATGAAAGGTACAATAGAAGAGATGAAAAACACAATGGAGACTTTAAAAAGCAGATCTGAAGAGGTAGGACAAAGGATCACTGAACTAGAAGACAAGGCATCCAAAATCCTACACGCAAAGGAGCACATAGGGAAAAGCAGGGAAAAATATGAGCAGGGAACCAAATGACAACATGAAATGCATGAACATACCTATTACTGATGCCTCAGAAGAAGAGCAAGAGAAAGGGGCAGAAAGAATAATGGAGAAAATAATAAATAAAAATTTCCCAACTCTTACGAAATAAAATTACAGGTCCAAGAAGCACAGCATACCCAAAACAGAATAGATCCAAATACACCTACTCAAAGACACTTACTAATCAAATTGTCAAATGTCAAAGATACAGAGAGAATTGAAAGCAGCAAGAGAAAAGTGATCCGTCACATACAAGGAAAGCCTAATAAGACTAAGCATGGATCTCTCAGCAGCAACCATGAAGGAGAGAAGGCAGTGGTATGATATATTTAACATAGAGAATGGGAAAAACTGCCCACCAAGAATGTGGTTATTTTCTTGGTTGATTTCAAAACTGGCCTTCAAGGGTAATGGAGACTTTAAAATATTTACAGATAAACAGACACTGAGAGTTCATGAATGAGACCTGCTCTACAAGAAATACTAAAGGTAGCACTAAATGCAAACAGAAAAAGGCAGGAGAGAGAATTTCCACAAGAATATAGAAATAAAGATTTAGCAATAAGGATAACTAAAAGGTAAAAAAGAAAGAAAAAATAAGATATGACATATAAAATTAAAAATAACTAATGGTTGAAGAAAATACTGCCTTTTAGTAATTACATTAAATGTTAATGAATTAACTCCCCAATCAAAAGACATAGATTGGCGGAATGGATTTTTAAAAAAAGGATCCATCTGTATGTTTTCTAAAAGGGATGCATTTAATACTGAAAGACAAAAAAAGGGGGAAGCCAGGTTTTGAGGACAAAAATGATAACTGGAGGATGTTGTAAGACAAACAAGCTGAGCAACCCTGGGAGGGGGCAGCACCAGGTGTCTGTGGTCACCAGGCACCAGGCAAGAGGGCAGGGAGGCTGGAGATGTCCTGTGCAGGGACAGACTCAATCCCCATCACAGCAGTGCCAGCAGAGACTCCCTGTGGATGCCCAGGTCCTGAGCAACAGTGACCCACTGGCTCCCACACCCAGTCAAGGCCCCGGAGGATCCAGCCCCACAGCAGCCCCAGCCCATCCCCACGAGAGCCACTACCACCACCACCATCACCACTGCTGCAGACCCTGCTGGGTGTCACCGTGGCTTGTGGGAGGATGACCTGGAGACCCTGGTGCATCAGAAGCCCTACACCTGCACCCAGCTGCCTGAGCTGCTGGGCTGCCATCACACCTTCTATGTCATCTGCCTGAAGCTCCTGCTGTGTGTGCATCTGGTCTATCACCTTTCCCCTGTACCATAAGGTCACCGCCATCCCCAGGGCCTCATCTGCAGCCTGCATGACCAGGAGACAGCCATGGGTTGGCTGGCCTGGGCCAGCCTGGAAGTGTGGCTCTGTCCTCAGGGTCTGGTGGAGACTGTCACCTCAGCAGCAGGGAAAACAGGCTTGGCAGGAGAGGATGGGCAGTACTGAGTGAGTGCCAGCCATGTGGCTCCTGCTGGCTCTGCTCACCTTCCTCATCCTCCCCTTTGTGTACCCAGGTGTCACTCAGTGGGTGCTTGCCTTCATCATCAGCCTGGCCCTGCTCAGGTCCACCCTCTTCTGCTGCCACCCCAGCAGCCAGAGCAGCTGCCAGCCCCACCCAACCCTCACCCCCAGGACTCTCTTCTGCAGAAAGCAGCATGGCCAGTGCCTGAGTACCTCCCAACCAGGCAGGCCTGCAGCACCCCAAGGGCTCCTTACTTTTACAACTTTTACAACAACAAGAGTAAGGGGCTATGAACTAAGACTGGCTCCTTGGGAGGTGAAAGGCCAGCTGGGCTTGCAAGCCAAAGCCAGAATGGCTGTGTTAGGTCAGGAATGACGTACTTGGACAATAGGGTTTACGCCTGTCCTGGACAGGTCACAGCTTAACTGTTTAGGGGTAGGGGGAGGAGGAGCAAATATCTCTGATGCTACAAGGGGCTTCCTGCTCCTCTCATTTCAGGGCTCATAGTTTTCCTTTATGGCTTGACAAAGTACTGCAATCTTGAACCTATTGTAGAATAAACAGAATCAGAACACCTTTTATTTTAAAAAAATAAAATTGAAAGTGAAAGGTTGGAAAAAAAATCTTTCATGCAGACAACAACCAGAAAAGAGTGGGGGTAGCTATACTAATGTAGACAAATTAGACTTCAAATGTAAAACAATTAAAAGAGACAAAGGACACTGTATACTAATAAAAGGGACAATCCATCAAGAGGACATATTAATTATAAATATCTATGCACCAATCCAGAGGGCCCCAAAACACATGAGGTGAACACTAACAACACTGAAGGGAGAAATAGACATTTCTACAATAATAGTTGGAGACTTCAATACACCACTCTAATCAATGGGTAGAACATCTAGACAGAAAACTCAGTAAGTAAAAAGACATTTTCAATAATGTGCTAAATGAACTAGACTTAACAGACTCTGCAGAACACTACACCTGACAACAGCAGGATACACATTTTTCTGAAAGCTCATGGATCACTCTCCAGGACAGACAACATGTTGTGTCACAAAGCAGATAGCAATAATTTTAAAAAGCTCAAAATTATACTAAACACTTTCACAGACTATAATGTCAGATATCAATAACAGGTGGAAGACTGGGAAATTCACAAATATATGGATGCTACACAACAAATTTCTCAACAACCAGTGGGTCAAAGAAGAAATTACAAAAGAAATCAATAAATATCTTGGGGCAGATGAAAATGTGAACACAGCATATAAAACTTATGGGGTGCAGCATAGGCAATGCTGACGTGGAAATTTATTACACCAAAAACACCTATATTTAAAAAAGTAGAAGGAGCCAACATTGAGGATTAAACTCCTCACCTGGAGGAACTACAGAAAGAAGAACAAACTAACCCCAAAGGAAACAGAAGGCAAGAAATCACAATTAGAGAATAAATAAATGAAATTCAGAATTTGAAAACAATAGAATCAACAAAACCAGAAGTTGGTTCTTTGAGAAAAGCAATAAAATCTATGGACCCCTAGCTATGCTTAAAATGAAAAGAAAGAGACAGAATGAAAATAAGTAAAATCAGAAATCCGAGGGGGGACATAATGAATGACCCCACAGAAACAAAGGAGATAAAGAGAAGATATTATGAACAACTGTAGGCTAACAAACTAGACAACTTAGATGAGATGGACAACTTCCTAGAAAAGCATGAACAACCAACACTGAATTGAGAAGAAATAGAAGACCTCAACAAACAAACACAAGTAGCATTTGGATCAGTCATGAAAACACTCCCAAAAAAGAAAAGTCCAGGACCACATAGCTTCACATACGAATTCTACCAAACATTCAGGAAATAATTAGTACCAATCCTACTCAAACTTCTAAAAAAACTTAAAGAGGGAAAGTTACCTCATTCTATGAAACCAACATCACCCTAATACCAAAGCCAGACAAAGATACTACAAGAAAATAAAATTACAGACCAATCTTTTTAATGAATATAGATGCAAAAATCCTCAACAATATACTTGCAAATTGCATCCAGCAGCACATTAAAAGAATTATACACCATGACAGAGTGGGTTTTATTCTAGGTATTCAATAGTGGTTCAACACAAGAAATCAATTAAGGTAATACACCACATCAATAAATTAAAGAAGAAAAACCACATGATCATCTCGATTGATGCAGAAAAGGCATTTGACAAAATTCAGCATCCTTTCTTTGTCCTTTCTTGAACACTTCGAAGGATAGGAATAGTAGGAAACTTCTTTCATGATAAGGGGAATATATGAAAAACCCACAATTAACATCATATTTAATGGGGAACAACTGAAAGCTTTCCCTCTAAGATCTGGAAGTTCTACCTATGGCAATTAGGAAAGAAAAAGAAATAAAAAGCATCAAAATCAGAAAGGAAGAACTAAAACTTTTACTGTTTGCAAATGACATGACATGTAGAAAATCCCAAACTCTACAGTAAAGCTACTGATAAATGAGTACAGCAAAGTGGCAGGATACAGGATCAATGTGCAGAAATCAGTAGTGTTTCTATACACTAGTAAGGAGCAATCTGAGGGGGAAGTCAATTTTACAAAAATCCATTAACAATAGCAGCCTAAAGAATCAAGTATATTGGAATAAACTTAACCCAGGATATCCAAGATTTAAACACAGAAAACTAAAAAAAAATAAACATGTTAAAAGAAATCAAGGAAGACCTGAATAAATGTAAGGACACACCATGCTCGTGGATTGGAAGATTAAATATAGTTAACATGTCTATTCTAACCAAAATGATTTATAGATCCAATGCAATAGCAATTAAAATCCCCAAAACTTACTTTGCTGAAATAGAAAAACCATTAACCAAATTTATTTGGAAGGGCAGTTTGCCCTGAATAACTAAAAATGTCTTGAGAAAGAAAGATGAATTGAAGGTCTCACACTACCTGATTTTAAAACATATTACAAAGCTACAGTGATCAAAGAAACACAGTACTGACATAAAGACAGGTATACTGACCAATGGAATCAAATTGAGTGTTTAGAAATAGACCCCTCTCATCTATGGACAATTGACCTTTGATAAGGCAGTAAGATCAACTGGAATAGAACAGCTTCTTCAACAAATGGTGCTTGGAGAACAAGATATCCATATCCAGAAGAAGGAAAGAAGACCCTTATCTCACACCTTATATGAAAGTTAATTTATAATGCATCAAAGACCTAAATATTAGAGCTAAGACAATAAAAAGTTTTGAATAAAATGCAGGAAAATATCTGAAAGATCTTGTGATAGCAGGTGGTTTCCCAGACTTTATACCCAAAGCACGAGCAGTAAAAGAAGAAATACATAATGGGATCTCCTCAAAATTGAAAAGTTTTGAGCATCAAAGGGCTTTGTCAGGAAAGTAAAAAGGAAACCTCTACAATTGGAGACAATATTTGGAAACCACACAACATGTAAAGGTTTAATATCAAGAATACATAAAGAAATCCTACAACTCAACAACAAAAAGAACTGAATTAAAAAATGGGCAAAAGACATGGACAGACACTTTTCTGAAGAGGAAACACAAATGGCTCAAAAACATATGAAAAGATGCTCAACTTCGCTAAGCTATTAGGGAAATACAAATAAAAACCACAATGAGATACCATCTCACAGTTACTAGAATGGCCATTATAAAAAAACAAACAAACAAAACTGCAAGTGTTGGAGAGGACGGGGAGAAAGAGGCACACTTATTTACTGTAGGTGGGAGTGTAGAATGGTGCAGCCCCTCCAGAAGGCAGTTTGGCAGTTCCTAAGGAAACTAAGTATAGAACTCCCATATGATCCAGCAATCCCTTTACTAGGTATATACTCAGAAGAACTGAAGGCTATGACACAAATGGACATTTGTAAACTGATGTTTATAGCGGCATTATTCATGATTTCCAACAAATGAAAAAACAGCCCAAATGTCCATCAGTGGAAGAATGGATAAACAAACTGGTATATACAGGCAATGGAATATTACACAACTGTAAGACAAAGTCATGACACATGCAGTAATGAGGATGAACCCTCATTAGGTCGAGTGGAATTAGCCAGAAACAAAAGGACAAATACTGTATGGTCTCACTAACATGAACTCAGTATAATGAAGAAACTCTGAGAGTTCAAGTTGAGAACACAGGAAATCAGGAGGTAGAAAGAGGGTAGAGATTCAGCAGTTGGTGGTGAAGGACTACAGACGGTTCCATAGGATTGATTGTGAGGATCCAGAAATGGATAGCATGACACTAGTAGCACAATATTGTAAGTAAAATAAACAAAACTGAATGTGAGTATGATTCAAAGAGGATGGCTGGGGGCATGTATGACACCAGAAGGAAAAATACAGAATAACAACTGGGACTGTATAAATTAGCAAAACCCAGAGTGGACAATGATGGTGATTAAATGAACAAATATAAGTTTTTACATGAGGGAAAACAAGTGAATATCACCATTGAAAGGTATTGAAAATGGGATACTGCATGCAAAAAATACAATCAATGAGAACCAGGGTCTATAGTTAACACTATCATAACAATATTCTTCCATTAATTGTAACAAAGCTAATATACCAAAGCTAAATGTCAATAAGATGGAGCTATAAGGGAGGGTATGGGATTCTTGATGTTTTTGTTATTCTTTCTCCTTTTTATAGGTTTTTATTCTGTATTCTTTTCTTTATTGCCTCTTCTTCGTTCCTGCAGAAGGGAAGAGTTCTCATAAAGATTATGTTGGTGAAAGCATAACTATGTGATTACACCAGGAGCTCTGTATGTTCACTTATGATGGGATGTATGGTGTGTGAATAAAACTTTAACAAACAAGCAGAAAGGTATCAGTGCTGGAGAGGATGTGGAGAAAGATACACCTGTTCACTGCTGGTAGGGAAGTAGAACGGTGCAGCCCCACTGGAGGGCAGTGTGGTGGTTCCACAGGAGGCTAAGTATAGGGCAGCCATATGATCCTGCAACCCTGTCTTTGATATATACTTGGAAGAACTGAAAGCAGGGACATGAATAGGCATTTGCACACCAGTATTTATGGCAGCAGTAATCGTAATTTGCAACAAATGGAGGTGTCCTAAGGGTACATCAACTACCAACCGAATGTGAACTGTGGCATATACATACAATGGAATACTGAGTGGCCGCAAGAAGGAATGAAGCTGTGAGGCATGCCACTAGGTGAAAGAACCTTGAGGATAGTATGCTGAGTGAAATAAGCCAGAAACAGAAAGGACAAATACTGTAAGTCCTCACTAAGAGAAACTAATTATGAGAAAATGCTGAGAACTGATTTTGAGAGCATAGGTTATCAGGGGATAGAACGTGGGCAGACATTGAGCAATCCAATACCATAAAATTCTTATAAGAAAATGTAGGGAACTATCTTCAGGACTTTAAAATATGCACTGATCTTTATATTTTACACCAAAGAAACAAACAACTAAAGAAAAATACAGATATAATAGACATCATCAAAATTAAAAACTTTTGAGAATTGAAGAACATTATCAATAAAGGGAAAAGAAAACCTACCAAATGAAAGAAAATATTTAGAAATCATATCTCTGATATTACTACAAAATGCAGAATACATACAGAATCTCTAAAACTAAATAACCAAAGTCAAACATCCAAATTTTAAAATGCGCAAAAGACTTAAATAGGTGTTTCTTCCAAGACGACATAAGGAGCCAATCAGCATATGAAAATGGGGTTCAACATTATTATCCATTAGAGAAATTCAGATCAAAACTACAATGAGACACTCAGTAGACGGCTGTTATTAACAAGTCAGAAACTAACAAGTGTTGGTGAGGATGTGGAGAATAGGAACCCTGTACCTTGTGGAGAGAATGTAAAATGACGCAGCCTGCAAGTTAAACTTAGAATTGCCATATGAGCCGACAGTTCCTCTCCTACCTATATACCCCAAAGCGTTGAGAGCGGGAACTGAAACAGACATTTGTACACCAATATTCATGACACCATTGTACACACAGCCAAAAGGCGGAAGTAACCCACAGCCCATCATCAGCACATGAATGGATAAGCAAAATATGCTGCATCTATCCAGTGGAGTATTACTCAGAAATAAAACAGGAGTGAGGTGCTGGTACCTGCTAGCACACAGGTGAATCTTGAAGGCATCAAGTTGCGTGAAATAAACCAGACAAAAAAGGCCAAATAATGTATGACTGCTATTATCTGAAATACATAGAATAAACACATTCATAGAGACAAGAAGCAAATAACAGTTACCAGGGTGCCTGAGGGGAAGGAATCAGGAATTTTTGCCAAATGGGCATGAATTCTGGTTTGGGATGATGAAAATAGTCCAGAAATAGACAGTGTTCAAAATTCTCAATGTACTTAATGTCATAGTTTGCCCACTCAACATGATTAAAATGATTTTTATGTTATGTATACTTTTCAATAATAGAAAAAAAATTAAAAATCAACCAAGAAAATAACCACATTAATAGAATGAAAGCCAAAAACTACATGATCATTTCAATTGAATCAGAAAATTTTTCAAAAAATTACCATGCTCATTCCTGCTAAAAACATTCAGAAAGCTAGGAATAGAAGGGAACTTCCTCAACATGATAAAGGTAATTGATGACTAATCCACAGTTAAAATAAACTCAGTGATGAAAGAATGAAATATTTCTCCCTAAGTTAAGGAACTGTAAGGGTCGAGTGTCATGCTGCAAAGGAAGACCCCAAGAGTCGGTCTCTCATGCAAACAGCAAGGGGAATTTTATTATCCACGCATGCATGGGGCAGTCTGAACACGCAGGAACAGAGCGCGCCCCTGCTGAGGGAGTGTTCTTTTTTAAAGGCAGAAACCGCTCAGGGGAGGGGAAGTTACAGAGTGAAGAAATTCCAAGGGGAGGGAGAGGAGGAGGGAGTCGAGGAAAGGGGTCCTTGAAACTGCTCGGGGTATCTCTCTTTGGAGTTTTATTGCCGCACCTGGCCATGGGAAATGGCCTTGTGTTTACACTGAGAAGACACCCTTGCAATTATTAATTTTGTAACTGGCGCCTGGTCAGGAAGTTAGAAGACATCTTTGTGATTAAGCTAAGCCGGCGAGGTCAAACAATTGGACCTGTGATACAGATAAGCAGAACATTCTTGCAAACAGTTTCACAAACTTGTAACAACTTTAAAGTAAGCACTTTTGGTAACAGAGTTAAAGTAAACATCCTTGAGCAAACATTTCTGTAATACACACATTTTTAGCTGCACAATCATTTTTGTAACAAACACTTA
>PVKY010005342.1:0-17601 GCA_004027775.1 Bradypus variegatus
ACTGGGGCAGTCAGCAAATGGTGGCAGGAAAGATTGCATGGGAGCTGTGACTGAAAGGAGAATTTCCAGTAAGGAGAATAGTCAGGGAGAAGTCATCCCAGATAGGGCGAGCACGGCAGGAGCCCAGGTAAAGGGCGTCGTTGTGGGGCTGCGGCCTGGGGGTGGGGAGTCCTGTGGGGTGGCTTGGCTTTCAGAAGTTTTAGGAGATGAGGTGAAGAAGTAGGCTGGGGATGGATTGTTCAGGACCCTCGGTGTCAGCTTGGGAAAACTGAAGCAATGGAGAGAAATGGAAGGTCTGAGAGCAGGGAAGCAATATGTTCTGTCCCTTAGAAAGGTATCAGTAGATAGCAGAATGGAAGGTGGAGAGGAATGGGGTGAGACTGGCAGAGAACAGTGGGAGGAGGGGCCTGAATGGACCTAGAAATCCTGGGAAGGAAAAGAGAGGGGGATTTGAGAAAACTAAGTGGTTAGACTACATGGGACTCAGGGACTGCTTAGGTGAGGGGGACGGATGGGTGTAGCAGGCAGCTGGTGGCTTATTCCGTATCCCTTCTCCTCTTCTTTCTTATCAACAGCAACCCAGCAATGTGCCCAGTTACTGTTCACCTCCTGGATGCCTCGTAATAAAGGTGGCTGCATCATCCAGTTATGACCAATGACATGTAAACAGAAGTCTACCAGGGCTTCCAGGCAAGGCTGGTGTTTTCCAGATAAAAAGGAACAAACTCAGGTGACATGAATTTTTGATCTTCATTCTCCCCTTTATTTCTGCTGGGAATATAGCTGCAATGCTTGGAGGTAGTGAGGCAATTTTGTGATCATGAGGATGGGCCCTCCATGGTAAGGATGGTGGAGTAGGTGGCAGGGAGGCAGCTGGGCTCTTAATGACTTCCTTAAGCAGGTGTACCAGCCCCAGATGCCTGCCTTCAGGTTACACGCTACACCAGACAAACAGATGCTTTCTTGGCTAAGCCACTGTAGCTGGATTTCTGACACACACAGGTGAAGCTAATCCTAAAAGACATGGTAGGGAAAAGGGGAATGTCAGAAATGACCTTGGAAACTTGAAGAACCAAATGGAGGTTGATGCCATTAACAAAAACTGGGAACTCTGGAGGGAGTACAGGTTTGGGAGGATCGCTGTGGCATGAAAGAGCCTGCAATCTAGGGCCAGGCTGGCCTGTGGCTGAGTGGGACCCTGGGCAAATCCCTTCCCTGGCTACACCTCTGCTTTCCCACATGTGAGACAGGGATTTATATATCTAATTTATTGAGAAGACCAGAAAGCATAGATCCATTATGCAAAGCATCTGATTCAGAGTGGGATCCCAATTACTTATGGATTTGGTTTTACACCATCAGGAAAGGGGAGTCCAGCCTTTCTGGGGAATCTAAGGCAGCCAAGAGATGGGAGAAAGTGGCCCCCCTATGCTGTGCCCAAAGAGCCCCCTCAGTGCTCTCCGGGGCGAGGGTGCCTCCAGGCTGGTGGGCTGAGCTGACCGATGGATGAGGGAGTACTGTCCCACACCTTTCTTCGCACCCAGCAGAAGTAGCGCTGACCTCCAGGAGCAAATGATGTACAGACCAGACACAGCGATGACTAAATATGGGGTGGTGAGAGGTCCGTGGGCTTATCCTTGATGTTACGTTCTGTGCAGCAATGTAAACTCCAAGGCACAAACAAACAGAGCCCCCGGCAATGTGTTCATAGTGGTTATTACGGAGGGAGGTGACTTTTACTCAGGCATTGCAAGGGATGACTCAGCTCTTGTTTACCCACCTCTGTTCGTGGGCAGCTTGCCGCAAGCTCGGTCTGTGGATGGGCAGTGAGGGCCTGAAGGGACACTGGAAGCCATTTAGGCAACCACGGATCAGAGCTTGAGTGCCCTTCCCGGTTCTGTGCAAGCGGTGGTTCAGACTCTGTTTAAATACCTCCAGAGATGGGGACCTCACTGCCTCCCCCGGTGCCCACTTCAGTAAGAATGTGAGGACCCTGGGAACAGGTTGCAGGTCTTATTTGACTTGTACCCACAGAGCCTGGCACAGGATCTGACTCCCTAAAATTCCATCCAACACGCATTTTCATTGTGCCTTGAGCTATGTTCCGGGGACGCTGAGATGAATGAAACTCAGTCCCTTGTCTTGAGGACTCCTGAGCCTAGAGAGGAAGGCAAGCCAGTGGACAGGCAAGGCAGGGGCTGGGGGACAGTTGCCACCACAGGGGTGGTGCCGGTGTGACAGGCACTCACCCAAGGGGCTCTCCTCTGACACTGGGGGGGCAGCATGTGGGAATGAAGAACTAAAGGGCCTTCCTTTTGAGGCCTGAAGTCAGACAAGATTTCCCTGTCTCCTAAGATCTAGCTAAATCGGCTGGAGCCCCCACTTTTCACCCTGGGGAAACCTGGAGAATTCCGTGGGGTTTCTTGGGGATTTGGGTTCTCCTGGTTGCCTCTGGCCCCAAGCACCTGATTCCATGGAATCCCTCTGAATTCAGTTCCTGGCTTATCTGCAACCCCCTGGTGTCGTACAACTCACATTGTGTCAGATCTCACAGGGACCCTGACCCTTCCTCTGTTTCCACACATGAGACAAAGTGAAACGACGTGCACGCACGGTGTATGAGACAGCGCAGAATCTGCTGAGGGTTTGGGGAGAAGGAGTGGGGGGCAGGCACTGCAGCGAGGCCCACAGCTTCACCTTGGCGGCCTGTGAGTGGGCTCCTTGGCCAGCCGGCCTGGCTGGGCACTTGTCCCCAGGCACAGTCCCGGTCTTCCTCTGTCCCACCTGCTTCTGACTCTCTCTGATGCCTTCCACACCTCCTCCTCGGCCCACCTCCCAGTGGGCCCCCAATTCTGTACTCTGCTTTCTGGGGGTCACAGAGCCATCCACCTCTCTCCTGCCCCACATTTGCATGTCCAAACTCCCCTGGGGTCAGCAGCACAGAAGGATGTTTGCAGAACAGAATCTCTCCTCTTCATTTTTTTTTAATTTTTAGTTTATACTTTTTATAGGGGGATTTAAAAAATTGCAGTAAAATACACACAACATAAAATTTAACCATCATAACCACTTTTAAGCACACAATTCAGTGGTATTAGGGACACTCAGGAGTTTGTGTTACCATCACCACTGTCTAGTTCCGGAGCATGTCCACCACCCCGAACCGGAAGCTCAGACCCCTTAAGCAATCACTCCCCATCCCCTACTTCCCCTGGCCCCTGGCAACACACTCATCTGCTTTCCATCTCTCCGGGTTTGCCTGTTCTGCTCTTTTCCCTTTAGAGGGGAGACATTGTCAAACAGCAGTTCTCCCCTCCGGAATTCCCACGTTCCCGCAGGGAGCCCCAGTCACTCTCCCTTTGGTCCTTGTTTTGCCCCTTGGGCTGCAGAGGATCTGTCTGCTTTCTCCCCTCTGGAGAGAGGCCTGTGCCAGCCCCGTGTCCTTGCTCTGTGCCAGCCTTGCAGGGAAGTGCTAGCCCAGTGTTTCTTTGTGCCAGTCACTGCCCATCATCCACCAGAAGGGCACTGGTGCCACACTGATGCTCATGGACCCTTCTGGCCCTGGCAGGCTGTCCCGGCTGCGAGGGGGCTGCCCGTGCACTGCCGGGCTGTGGTCTGCGGTTCTGAGCAAACTTTCCTGGCAAGACATTCTACAAGAATTGTGTGGTCAGATGGCATTTCTTGAGAAGCCCTGTGGTTTGGGGTTCCTTCTTGCTCCCTGTGATGGGCAATCACTTACAAGTGGGGTGGGGCAGGGGGCTCAGCAGTGCCCGGGGCTCCTGACACCTGGGCACCTGCCTTTGGGTCCTCGTACACAGAGCAATGGATTGACCTGTCCCCAGCCCCTGCCACTCGTGGCAGGCACCCCTACTTGCCCCCGATCGTCCCTGGCCTGTGGGCCAGGGGGAGGGGCAGGGAGAAGGCTCTGGGGTGGGGTGGGGTGGGGGGAAGGAAGCAGATGGATGGCAGGTCCTTTCTCCCTTCCTCTTCCCTCCCACCCTTGGGGATGCACACGAGTATCTGTCCCACCTTTTCCAGAGGAGGGAGTGGGGGCTGGAGGCACTGGAACCAGCTGACACAGCAACTGGGCCTCGTTCCTTCCTTGTCTTCCAAGGGGCAAGAGAGCCCCCCATTCACGGCCCCCTGAACAGAAGGAGGCGAGAGAGAGGGGGGTCAAGAGAGAGGGGCTTTAGGCCTGGCATTGTCAACTGAGGGTTTTGGATCAGAGACCAGGCTTCAGTCACTCAAGTTTCTAAACTGCCGTGAGGACTACCGCTGTGTACTGTGATTCTCTCCAATGTTTCCAACATGGGTCACTCTCACCAAACAGCAACATCCTCAGGGACAAAGACTTTATCAGATTCCCCTGAGTCTGTAGTGCCCAGGCTTGGGCTGGCTCTTACAAAATGCTTGCTAAAGGTGGAGCAGGTGGGGCAGATGGGCCAATGGACAGGCCGGGGACTTGGAGACTTCACCTTCCTCTGGCTGACGCTGGCATGTTACTGGACCTCCCCAAACCTCACCTGTAAAATAGGAGGAGACTGTCCATCTAGCAGGGTTGTGGGGTCAAGGATTAAGTATTAAATGAATGTATTAGTTTTCCATTGCTGCAAAACAAATGACCACATATGCAGCAGCTTAAAACAAAGCCTGGTCATCATCTCACAGTTCCGTAGTGAGAGGGCTAGGCAGCCCAGGTGGATTCTCTGCTCAGGGTCTCATAAAGCCAAGGCCAAGGTGGTGACCAGTCTGGGCTCTTCTCCGGAGGCCCTGGGGCAGAATCCACTTCCAAAGTCTCTCAAGAGGCGGGGTGAACTCAGCTCCTTGTGGATGCAGGACTCTGGTGCCTGCTTCTGCGCTGGCTCTAAGCTGGGGGTCACGTTCAGCTTTTAGAGGCCACCCACATTCCTTGGCACTTGGGCCCCTCCATCTTCAAAGCCAGCAATGGCTCTTAGACTCCTTCTCATGCCTTGAATCTCTCTGACTTCTTCTTCTGCCACCACCTGGAGAAAATGCTCTTCTTTTAAAGGGCTCACCAGGTGGGCCAGCCCCACACAGACAATCCCTGTCTGTTGAGATCAACTAACTTCAGACTTACCTCTTTACAGCAGCAGCTAGATAAACTGATTGAATAACCAGGGGGCAGGAATCTTGGGGACAGTGGGGAGCGGCATCTGTAGAATTCTGCCCGCCACTATAAGCCAATGTATGCCAAGGGCCTGGCAGCCGTTGGCACTGGCCCCATCAGGAGCTGCCAGGGTGGCCGTGCAGCTCAGCGGACCCATGCAAATCAGAGGTGCCCCTGGGGTATGGCTCGGGACACCAAGGCCACTTGAAGCTGGAAGCAGGAAAGCCACAGACCCCAAGCATTTCCTGCCCAGGTGAGCTGACCATTTTCACATCCATGAAAAAGCCGAGAACATCACGAAAGCCCTGACGTCCCCCAGCCCCTGAAGCAGCCCTGGCAGTGCCGGGACCCCCCCCCCCCAGGGCGACTGGATCTGGCAGGCCCCTTGAAAGGATCAGTGTGGCCCTGCATGTAGGATGGATCATAGGGGACAGGAGCAGAATCAGTGAGACCAAGGACGAGGTTGTGGCTTTAATCCTAGTGGACAAGCTGGGGAAGATGAGCCCAGTGGTGGGTGCAGAACCCGTACATCGCAGAGGCAGAGCAGGGGCAGTTTGCTGACGGATTGGATGTGGAGTGCGTAGGAAAAAGTGGAACCGAGACAGAGTTGGGGGAGCTGTGGGAGGGGAGGTTGGTGGGGGGAGAGGGTGGTTTAGGAGAAACATGGCTCATTGTGGGTGCCTAAGGAAAGCAGGAGCAGAAGTGCTACCTGGGAGGGACAAGTGCCCGTCAGGAGCCCAGGGCAGCTCTTGGAGCCATCCTTTTATGAGGATCACCTGGGCAGACTGTCTACATTCTGGGATGGGGCAGACTCTGTATTGAACAGGAGCCCCATCGAGTCTGAAACCTCCTGCTCCAATTCACCCCCGAGTTCCTAAGGCCCAGAGAGGACCATGCTTGGCCCAGGGTCTCAGGGCCATTTAATGGCCTGCTGCCACATGACTGGGGCCTGCCCGCTGTCCCCACTGCCTCCCCTTGGGCACCTGTTTCCCATCTCACAGTGCTTTGATGTCCTTTCTTGGAAGGGCTGCCTGTCACTTTGTAAGCAAATGAGAAGTTTGCCTCAAGACCCTAAGACAGCAGGGAGAGGGTCGGGTCGCTAGAGATGAGAGTTCTGGAGTTGGGGCCAGTTGGGGCCAGTTGGGGCCACGCCCAAGGGATGGTGTCCAGGAGCTGCGGGGATTGTCACCCACAGAGGCTGCAGGGAGCATTTCCAGTTGTGCTGACACACTCTTTCCTGCCCCGAAGGCAGGTGCCAGGCGGGGCCTGCGAGGAGCAATTAAAGGTGGAAATGTTTGAAAGTCCAGGTGGATTAGGGAGGCAGGGCTCACGACATCTGGGGCAGAAATGCCTGGAAAGAAGGCTGAGTTTCCTGCAGTCCGGAATCGCACTCACTTATGGAGCACTTACCAGGCAGAGAGAGCTCAGTGCCAGGCACCACAACCACCACAGAGGCCCGGGGACAGGGTCCTGTCCCCAAGGCAATGGGCTGTGGTGGGAAAAGGTTGGACCCGGGAGGCAGGTGCCCGGTTCTAGTCCTGGTGCCACCACTTATTAGCTGTGTGACTCCAGGCAAGCTACTGACCTCTCTGAGCCTTGGTTTTCCATCTCTGAAGCGAAGACAATCATACCCGCCCAGCTGAGGGTTAGGATTGATAGGGATCATGTATCTGAAAGCAATTAGCCTATCGTGGGCCCCATGGTACATGCTCAAACATGTTCATTTCCTTCCCCTCTCCTTCCCATCTGTGATAGAGGCTGTGGCAACTACACTGATGGCTGATGGCCTGGTGGTCCCCCTCAAAACAGGCCCCTCCCTGTCAAGCAGTACCTGCCACGCCCATTTCAGAGGACACTCAGACGTGTTGAGAACAAATGCTTCTTGCTTTGTGCTAGGCACTGTGGCTTGGATGCAAGTTGACCTGATCAGTCCCAGAGCCTCCATCCTTGAACCGGGGTGCCCTGAAGGTGACTCGGGCCTCGAGGGGACAGCTGACCCCTCACCCTGGTGAGAAGAACTCATACAGCCAGACCCTCAACCAACAGCACCCAAGACAGATCTGAGAGGTGCGAGGCCACCAACCATCCCCCAAATGCCTGGCTTCTTGGCATACGCGATGCCATTTTCTGCCTCGGTGTCTTCACCCCATCCAGATCCTCCGCCTAGAACTCCAGTCCCACCTTTACTCACCCAGAGAGCAGTTAGAACCCTCAGGACCCAGCCTGAGCATCCCCTCGTCCAGGAGCCCTTCCTTCCCCTGCTGAGCCCCTGATCCTCTCTGCTGTCCTCTCCCCACGTGGTTTTGAAGTTACCTTGCTTGCATCAACTGGTTGAGGGCTCCCCAAGGCAGGGACTGGCCCGGACCAGGGCATGGTACAAAATAGATGCTCTGGGAACGTTTGCCAGCCTGATCCCCCTGAACTTGGCTGCTGAGAACTTAGCCTGCTGAGGTGAATGTGCAAGAAAACAGGGCTCAGAAAAGCTGTTGCCCTAGTGATGTAGACATCCGAAAACCAAGGGTATTTTTTCATGATTACAAGATTATAGACAATTGGTAAAATGCATAAAAGTATACAGAAAAAAAGGAATGGACAATACTCTCTGAGGCAAGAGAAAATCCCTGTTAATATTTGGTTCATTTGCTTCCAGAGCTATTCTCTAATGAATTGCTCTATTTTGTATTATTTGAGAGAGTTGTAATCATGCTATATATATAACTCTGTAGACTCTTCTTTCTCCACTTAACATTATTTCATAAGCATTTTTTTTCAAGTTCATCTTTGTAAATATTATTTTAAACAGTTGCATAATCTTTCACTAAGTGGATTTGCCGTAGTTTACTTAACTGGCCCCTGATGTCAGAGATTCAGGTTATTTCCACATTTTCAATGCCATAAATCACACTGTGATGATACAGCTTTGTACACAGCCAGCTGGATATTTGTGTAGGCAGGGTCCACCCGCCTCAGCCTAGGGGCTGACAGACTGATCTTGGCCAGACACAGACAGCCACAGATGCATTTGGTTTGGCCTACACAGGGCTGATCTGCCTTTTTTAAAAAAACTGATAACATTGAAAAATCTGGAGAGTCCCCATACAAATTTGAATTGTCTGCTTTTTTTCCCTAAAAAATTAATTTTAATTAACTTGTTTTATAATAATTGTAGGTTTACAGAAAAATAATGCAGAAAATCCAGAGTTCCCATATACCCCCTCATACATGCAGTTCTCCCTATTAGTAACACTTTGCATTAGTGTGGTACCTTTGTTATAATTGATGAAACAATTTTATTATAAATATACTACAGACTATTTTTATTCTAGTAAAATATACACAGCCTAAATTTCCCCTTTTAACTACATTAAAATATATAATTCAGTGCTGTTAATCAAATACATAATGTTGGCTACCATTTCCACCATCCATTACCAAAACTTTTCCATCATCCCAAACAGAAACTGTACGGTTTAAGCATTAGCTCCTCTGCTCACCACTGCCCCCCAGAACCCTAAACTGAAAGGAAGAAGGGCACAACTAAATAAACTTTAGAGCACCCATAGCAGGCAGTGTTCAGCTGAAGGACAGGGTGGAAGGCGATGTCCGCCACAAAGAAAGGGGACCCACAAGGAGTCTGTGGGTATCTTCACTTTTTAAATAGAAAGTTGAATGTGCTAGAGGAGAGGCCCGGCACCCCCTCCTGAGCCCCTCCAGAGGTGGGTGCCAGTGAGGACCAGAGGGGGTTACGGGGGTATAGGGGTGGGACATGACACCCGCCACCAGCTCGCTGGGCCCTGGGTCTCTGCAGCGTTGGGGGGGATGGGCCGGGGTGCGGCTCACTTTGCTCCTGGAAGGAGTGAGGTTCATGTTTTTCCTTTGGAAATGGGGGTTCCCACTCAACCTGGTTTAGAGCGTCTCATTGGGCAGGGAGGTGCCCACCCTTGGGAAGGCCAAGGGCTCATGGTGAGAGGGAAAGGGCTGGGGCGGAGCCAGGGGCTTCAGAAGGAGGGGAGTCCAGGGCGCCAGCACCCCTTCTTCTGGGACAGAGGGAACAGGATGGGGGCTGAGGGTCTGAGCCTCCTTTCCCCCAGGGGTCCGGGCAGGGCACAGCCGGGGATCACGGTCTCGGGTCTCGCACCTGTTGGCCTTCCAGGTTCTCAGAGTAAGGTTTGGCGAGGTGGGTGCCCTTCCTGAGGTGCTGCGGATGTGGGGTGTGGTCAGAGCGCGGGCGCCCTGCGTGGGTGCGAGAGGGCGCCGGGTTCACCTCTTTCCACCGCAGATCCAGCTGCGGGCGAGGGGCCGCGGGCCAGTGTGCAGGTGCCCGTGGCTCCGCAGCAAGGACACCTCCCCGGAAGCCTGGCCGCAGCCGGGACGTGGCCACGTGCTTCTCCTGCGTCGCCTCCCGACCTCTGCTCCAGGTCCTTGCGGTTGGCACGTGCAGGCCACGCGGCGCCTTCTCCCCCGCGGGGCCTGCTCCACCTGCAGCCGGATCTGGGTGTGGCCCCACCCACTGATGGGCAGGTTGTTTCCAGAAACGTTCTGTTCCCTCATCTGCTGCTGCCAGCCCGTGTCGGGGGCAGGGGCGCTCTTTTCGGAGAACTGCTTGTTGTGGGTTGGCTCAGATGGAAAGCCCTGGATGCACAGTGGCTACAGGTGGTGGGAGAGTTGGTTGCAGCTGTTGCTGGGGGTGAGGGATGGGCTGTCCCAGACAAGAACTGAGACCTGAGCAGGTGTCGGCTCAGTCGCCTGGATCTGAAAGTCCTGAGAGGGCTTCTGGGGGATGGTGGGGAGGGTGGCGGGTGCCTCCTGCACCACCCACGGTGGCTGCTGGGGGATCTGCAGCACCTTCTGCTGCTCGGCCTTCAGGGGGCCCCACTTGGACCTGCTGGCCCCTGGCTGACCCCCGACACTCTGAACAGTGAGCAGGTTATTTCCCCTGCCTGGGTGCTGATGTCTGTGGTGGTTTCAATAAGTGTTGTCCTCCCTGCTCCACCACAGCCTCGATGGAGGAGCCGGGACAGGAAGGCTCATCCTCCTTGCTTTCCTGTTAGTCTTGGCCAGTGGGACAGTGAGGGGCTGAGTGGGGGCCCCGGTGTCACTGGTGTTCATGGGCAGAGAGAATGTCACATTGTGCCCCCACCTGTCCGCTTCTCCACCTTGGCCCCCTCTGCCTCCCGGGGGGGTGGTGGTGGTGGTGGCTGAGCTCGACTTCTGGACAGCGGCTGGCTTGGTGGGGCCAGGCTTGGGGCTGGATGGTGAGGGCTAATGCTGGCTTGGCTGGTGCCAAGGATGACGTGAATCTGGTTTTGAGATTGGGCTGCACTGGGGTGTCTGGAAACTGCTCCCCTGAATCCGAGGGCCTACCTGGGGCTGGCATTTGATTGTGTCCCTTTGTCAATCATGGTGGGCTTCTGGATGGAATATGTTCAGTGGCGTCCCCTGAATCTGATGTGTTTCCTTTGGAGGAAAAGAGTCCAAAGCTATTCTTCCCAGAAGTGAGACAGAGTGGGGCAGGTTTAATAGGGACAGCTTTCTGTGGTGTGGGCTGGGGGAGAGCAGGAGGTGTCACAGCCACTTCAACTGCTGGGGGGCCAATTTTGCATATGGTGTGAGGTAGGGATCTCTGACTTCTTTTGGAGAATTGGAAGATCAGGGGATCCTGGGCCCACAACCCTGGTCATCCTGGGTCCACATATTACCATCGCTGAAGCTGAGGGCAGCTGCCCCCTTTAGATAGGATATGTGGTCTCCCTTTTACCCCAGTCCCCACCATTCTCTATTGTCTCCTTCCTGTGGAGCCCATGGGGCAGCAGACATTTATCATGACACTTCCACTGACTTTTTCTTAAAGAAGAGTGAAATATTTCCCTGACCCAGACTCCTTTCAAAATGAAGAAGGAAGGACTGATTGAGAGGGACTTGAGTTCCATAAAAAATGGGAGAGAACTTTTTTTTTTCATGGAATTGAATATTCCTAATGTTTAGTGTGCACATCAAGAGTGTCCATTGAAAGAATGCCACTAAAACTGTCATTTTGTGAAGGTTTGAAACCAGCATTATGGGCTCCTTTGCCCAGGCCTGCGTCACCCATTAGGATTTTCTGCTAGGCTCCTGTTCACATCTGTGGGTGCCTCCCCTTCCAGTACCAGTCAGAAGGCGTTTGGCAGCAAATAAAAGACATCTGATTCAAAAAGGTTTAACCAATAAGGACAGTTACACCACACATGATTGGCAGTCGAGAGGCAGGGTGGGTTTCGGGTGCAGTTTGATCAGTGGTTTGATGCTGCCAATACGTTCTTTCTAATCTTTTGCTTTTCTGTTCTCGGCTCTGGGGTCACCCTAAGGCTGATTCATGCCCTGGTTGCAGGATGGCAGCCACTGACATTTGGGGCAATGTGCTTCCTTGGTCACATTCACTGGGAGAAGAAAGAGAACTGTCTCCCAGCTTTTTGAATCTTTCTTGTCCTGTCTGTTTAGGCTGACTTAGGACACATGCCCACCCTTTGGAAAAACAGTGGCCAGGGGAACGCTCAGCACTGATTGGTTATCAGCTGTAGGGATGTCAACCTCAAGGTCCACCAGGAATGCCTTCCTCAAGTGCTCCTGCCCAAGCTTGTCCCCCCTCCTGGCTGTGCTTTATGTTTGCAGAGACTCGAACCCAGCTCTTCCTGAGTTTAAATTCCACACCAAATCCCAGCAGAAACCAAGTCTCCCCAAACCAGGCACCCAGCCTTTGCCTCTGACCTATAACCCTTTCCCCCAAAGCAGACAGACTACTCCATTCTCCAAAACCACCATTCATTTAGCTTTTAAGTTTGGGGTTCAACTATTTTTCTTAACTCCTTATTTTAAAATGGAATATGTTTTTAAGCCTCCATATGACCCCAGGAGACTAGATGATTAGAGAAGAACCAAAGTGCTTTGTGGAGCAGCAAACATTTAATGAAGGGGAATAGAGTCTTTCTTCTTGTCAGACTCCTGATTTCCTGGAGGTGTCTGCTTATGTGCCCAGACATCCCATAATTGGGCGGCTGCTGCATCTACCAGCCAGTATCTCCTGGGGATTGGAACTTTGCTGTGCTGTGGGAGGTCTGGCTTCCCTGGTTTCCAAGTTCCATGCCTCCCCCGTTGATGGATTGGGGTGAGGAGGCTTCACAGTTCAAGAACCCAGCTCATGGCTCTCAGCTCTTGGACCCCAAATCCAGGGCCATGGCCTGCTACCATCCAGGAAACATAAGTCCCTAAAGCAATTAGCCATGGAACCATTTAGTTGTTGCAGCTACCTTCCCGATGCTAATTATGTAATTATGACTCTGCTCCCATTGCCCTGGACAGGCAATTGGTCTCCTGGGATTTCTTTAAACACCCATTAGGCCCACAGCCAGGGCTGTGCTCTCATCTACAGGCAGACTTCTTGCAAAGATGTGCTTTGACACTTAGCAGAGGGTGAAGTCACAGAATGCTGGAATTGGGGTTCTGCAAACCGAGTTCTTGTGGGACCTATGTTGGGTCATCTGGGATGCTGGTCAGAATGATGATCCGTGGGCATCAATGCCACACTCCCCCGAGGGACATGCCTAGAGCAGTGACCTAGAAACCCTGGCACCCATTTCTCCCTCCACCTGCCCCCTCTCCCATACACAAAGGCCACCCATGTAGAGATGAGGAAAAGGAGGCTCAGAGATGGACCGTCACCACTCAGGGTCACCCAAGGATTTTACAGCACAGCCAGAAAAAGGAGCCAGGTCCCCACACTCCCATTCTGCTATGTAGCCAGCTTAGGAACGAGGCTTTTCCTGTTTTGGTTTGTGCATACCTGAACTTCCACTCAAGGAGGGTACCAGGCCCGACGCCTCAAAGAAGCCCCATGGGGCTCGGGCCCCCAGAGTGCCTAGCTGAAGGGATGGGTGGAGCTCAAATCCAGCTCGCTCCCCATTCTGCAAGCCACGCCCTCCAGCATGGGCCCCGCTGCCTGGGAGAGGGCTGTCTTCTTTCTCCTTCCTTTTTTCTCTCTTTTTTCCATTTTTCTCATTCACATCTTTTGTTTTATAAATAAACTTCTTTTTGTATTATTCCATTTAGGCTCATCTATGGAATTTATTTCTTATTGAGGTGAAATTTACATACAGTGAAATGCCCAGATCTTAAATGCACAATTACATGGGGTTCTGACAGGTGTCTGTGTAAACAAGGCCCAATCAAGAAAGTGAATATTTCCACCTCCACGGAGATTTCCCTCATGGCCCCTTCTAGACAGCCCCCGCCCCTCAATGGCAATCACTGTTTCAATGGATATCGTCAGAGATTAGTTTGGCCTGGTCTCGAACTTGACACACAAGGAATCACACTTTATATGGTCTTTTGGGTTGACTTCTGTTGCTTTGTATCATATCTGTGAGAATTGGAGTTACGATCATCCATGTGTATGTTATTATTCATATATATGCACATATATGTGTATATATATATATATATATATATATATATATATATATATACACACACACCACAATTAGTTTATCCACTCAGCTGTTGATGTACATTTGGGTTGCTTCCAACTTGGGGATTTTTTTAAATAAAGCTACGTACAATACAATAAACATTCTTGTACAAGTCTTTCTGTGGACACATGCTTTCATTTCTCCTGGGTACAAGTCTAGGAGCAGAATTCCTGGTCTTATGGTAAGTGTGTGTTGAACATTGCAAGAAAATGTATGCATGGATAAATAAAAGTTTATGCATGTGAATGTATACAGTATGAGTATATACTGTGTAGGTGTGGGAGAGTGCCAGTTGCACCACATACTCACTGACATTTGGTATTGTCAGATTTTTATTTTTTAGCTCTTCAAGTGGGTATGAGTTTGTATCTCACTGTGGTTTTAATTTGCAATTCTCTAATGACTAGTAATATTGAGCACTTTGTCATGCGCTTACGGGATATTTGTGTATCTTCTTTTGTGAACTCTGTTTAAATCTTTTGTCCAACTTTTATTGTATTGCTTGCTTTTTATTATGGGGTTGTAGGCGTTTTAACATACCTTCGATACCTGTCCTTTGTCAGGTATATGTTCTTGCAAATCTTTTTTTTTCTCCAGTCTTAGTCATTTTTTTTTTTTAAAGAAAAACAATTTTTGGTGAACAGAGGGCTTTAAGTTTGATCAAGTCTACTTTGTCAACTTTTTTCTTTTATACTTATTGATTTCTGTGTCCTGTGTAGGAAAACTTTACTTACTCTAAGGCATGAAGATATTTTCCTATGCTTTCTTGCAGAATTTTTGTAGGCTTTGTGTTTAGATATGCAATTCATCTTAAATTAATTTTACTGAACATCGTGAAGTAGAGGTGTAGGTTCATTTTTCCCCCTATATAATTTATCCAGTTGTTCCAGTACCATTTGTTGGAAAGACTTTTCTTTCTCCATTGGATTGGTCTTGTACCTTCAAATAACCCTATATGTATGGATTTATTTGGGGGCTTTCTACCCTATTCCATCTGATTTATTTCTTGATTCTTATACCAGTGCCATCCTCTCTTGATGAATACAGTTTGTAGTAACTCTTGAAGTATGAAGGCAGTGTAAGTCCTCCAACTTTTCTTTCAAGATGGCTTTGAACATTCTAGACTCTTGGTCTTTCCATTCAAATTTCAGAACTAGTTTGCAATTTCTGCCAAAAAGGTAAGGCTGCTTGTATTTGTTTTGATTGGGATTGTACTGAATTCATACATTAATTTTAAGACAATTGTTATCTATTAAACATTGAGTCTTCCAATTTATGAAAATAGTACAACTCTCCATCTTTTTCAGTCATCTTTAATTTCTCAGCAGTGTTTTGTAATTTTCAGTGTATAGATCTTGCAAAAAATCTTCTTGCAGTTTTTCCTAAATATCTTATTGTTTTCTGATGTTGCCTTTCAAATTTCAATTTCAGATTCATTGCCGCTAACATATAAAAGTACAGTTGAGTTTTGTATATTAACCTTGTATTTTGTGACCTCACTAAACTCACTTATTAGTTCTAGTAGTTGTTTTGTAGAGAGACAGTTTTATATCTTCCTTTCCTATTTGTAGGTCTTTTAGTTTCTTTTCTTGCGTGCCTAGAACCTCCAGTGCCAAACTGAATTGAAGAGATAAGGGCCATACCCTTGCCTTGATCCTGTTCTTAGGGGAAAAGCATTCAATATTTCACCATCAAATATGATGTTAGCTGTCATTCTTTCATGGCTTTCCTTTCCTTCTATTCCCATTATGAATGTGTGTTGAATTTTGTCAGATGCTTTTTAGTATATATTAAAATTTTATGTGTTATTTCTCTTTTATCTTGTCAATTTGGCAAGTTACATTGTTTGATTTTCAGTTGTTAAACCAATTCCTGCAATAAAAACCACTTGGTCATGATACGTTATCCTTTTTATGCAGTGCTAGATTTTATATGCTAACATTTTGTTAAGACTTTTGTGTCTATATTCGTGAAAGATATTTTCATGTAATTTTCTTTTAATGTAGTCCTTTGTCAGGTTTTGGTAATTGAGTCATGCTGGCTGGTTATGTCTATAGGATATGCCTTCTTTCATTCCTGATATTGGTAATTTGTATTTATTTTTTATTTTTTCTTCATCTGTCTAGCTATGTGTTTATCTTGTTTTTCTTTTATCTTTTCAAAGAACCAATTTTTGGGTTTGTTGATATTCTCTATTGTATATCTCTTTCTTTATTTCTACTTGTATCTTTATTGTTGTCTTCCTTCTATTTTCTTTGGTTTTACTTTTCTCTCCTTTTAAAAATTTCTTACTGCAGAAATTAGGATGCTAATTTTAGGCCTTTCTTCTTTTCTAACATAAACACTTGAAGCAATAAACTTTCTTTGAGCACTGTAGTAGCTGCATCCAGAAGGGGCACCATGGGGATGGCTTATCTCTGGGATGTGTGGGACTTCGGCTGGGAGGTCTTGAAAGTTGGTGGTATCTGGATGGCTGGGGGAAAGGAATCCTTTGGAGGCATCTTTGTTCATTTGCCTTATGGTTGATACTGGATATCAGCTGGGACTTCTGCTAAGACTACTGGTCAGAACACTGACACACAACCTCTCCAGGAGCCTGGGCTCCATCATAGCTTGGTGACCTTGGGGTTCTTATCTGGTGTCTCAGTTTCCTAAGAGAATCTGACAGAAGTTACATTACCTTTTATGATCTAGCCTCTGAACTTATATTGCTTCACTCTGTCATACTCTGTTGTTCAGTCACTCCTTCTGGTCCAAATTCAAGAAGAGCAGACATAGACCCCTCCTCTTGATATTAAAGTGTCACAGAATTTGGGGATGTTTTTTTCTTTAATGAATTCATTTTATTGCCAAAAAAAAATCTAAGTTAGTTTTTCTACCCACTTTCTTCAGAAAGAAAAAGAAATCAGCAGGCTAAGGAGAGACCCATTCAAGAACTGACATGATTAAACATTAAGATATAAATGGGTGATTCAATTTCATTAGCTTACAAAGATGATGGAGTTAACTACTACAAACACACTAGTGATACAGTATTTTGTGGGAGAAGGGCATACAGATGTAGCTAATTTCATATAGATCCCATTAGACAATTGGATTTACAACAAGTTTTTTTTAAAATAAGAAATGGACAAAGCCAGATTTCTTCTCAGATTCAAAATGCAGAACAAATAGAAAAATTATGGTATTTAACCTTCACAAGTTTGAGCCTCCACAAATAATGCAGCCATGTTTTACACTTTTAACAGCCCTTCTATATACACTCTATCTTCTCTATCTTGGTTCCAAATTGTATTTTCATTCCCAATTACGCCAACTCCATTGTTATTTATAGAGAAAAAAATCTTCGCAGTTATGATCAGAAACTACTATTTAGTTTACCTCCTCCCTCCACTACTCATCAAACTACAGAGACAATGGCCTGTAATATGAGCAGTAAGCAATTCATGTGGACAAGTTCTAAAACCTCCACAGTGCTAGGTTGTCAGAGTATAACATCTACAATATTATAACCCCCCAAATATAATGTTATACTTTCTACTTTAAATAGTCACATGTGTTTTAAAGAAACCAATAGAAAAAGTGTTTTATATTTACTCACATATTTATCATTTCTGATGTTCTTTATTCTTTCCTGAAGGTCCATGTTTCCATCTGGTATCACTTCTCTCAGCCTAGGGAATTTCCATTGGCATCTCTTGTAGGGAAGTTCTCCTGGTGATGAATTTTCTTTTGTTTGAAGGTGTCTCTTCTCACCTTCATTATTGAAGGATATTTTCACCGAATATATAATTCTGCATTAACAGATATTTTTTCTTCTAGCACTTTAAAGATGCTCTTCCACTGTTATCTGAATTCTCTAGATTCTGATGAGAAACCTGTAGTCATTCAAATCATTTTTTCCCTCTGACACACTGTTCAAGTTTGCTAATGCTGCCAAAATGCAAAACACCAGAGATGGATTGGCTTTTA
>PVKY010005343.1:0-17592 GCA_004027775.1 Bradypus variegatus
TAAAATAATTAGATTATGGTCTAGGAAACAATTTCTGTGGTAAAAAGCAGTTTGCTTGGAGGGTTTTAGAAGGTGGCCTTGCTAAAAGAATGGGAGGGAAACTAGAGGAGGAAAACTTGCTTTCTGAGCTCTGCCGTTTTCTCAACCTCTCCCTTCAACAGGGTTGACCTCATCTTCCCGCCAGAAAGGGTGGAAACCACAAACCTTTCCATTCCATGAACAATCTGGGGCTTATGTGCTATTTAACAACAGAAGAAGTTGAAAATTCTAATTGTGAAGAAAACATATGAGTAAGCTGGAATTCACTTTGGGTTGAGAAGGTGATCCAGCGCATGTGGGTAGATGTGGGTTCCCAGGTTCAGGTAATTTATAAAACCAAGTAACATTCTTTGGCCAAAGTTGGAGGCACACAGTATGCTGGCGTCAGGGATGGACTTGGGAAAGCAGCATTTTATTTGTGCCAGACTATGTCCCGACTATGTCACAGGCAGTCTCGCGAAGGCCACCAGCTATGGTTTTTATTAAAGAAGACCAGAGGAAAGCAGGGTCATTAAAAATGTCTTGGAAACACTGCTACAATTGTTCTAGAACATTTGCCTCAAGTTAGGACTAAATTAAGTTCAAGTTGTTCAAAAGTGTTTCAGTGCTTTTACATACAAACAGAAGAGGGGATTCACTCAGTAAACGAAACCAGGTTGAGAGTGTGTTAAAACTGGACATTATAACCTAGCCAAGTTGTCACATGAATTTAACCGTCACAGGGGTGTGTGAATAAAATATATGTTTTTTAGAATTCCAATTTATTTTCTACTGTTTTTTTAAAAATCTATATCTTTTTAATGTTACTTTATGTTTAAGGGATTGCAATATGCATCCTCAACTTTTCTCATTCTACTGAGAACTAACATTGTACCACTTCACATAAAACGTTAGAACATTATAGCAGTATAATTCCATTTACCCACCTACCTCATACTTTATTGTCATGTATTTTATTTGTACTTGTTATAAAGTCTGTAATACATTATTCTTATTTTAAATAGTGATATTTTGAAAACATTAAAAACAAAAAATCTTTTGTATTTACCCATGCATTAATTATTTTCAGTGCTCTTTATTTCTTCCAGATGGATGACGGAGGGCATCCAGCTCTTTTCTTTTCCTGTCAGCCTTAAGTAATTCTTTTATCACTTTCTGGCAACACATCAGCTCAGCTTTTGTTTAACTGAAAATATCTTTATTTTACACTAATTTTTGTAGGATATTTTTGCTGGATATAGGATTCTGGATTAACAATATTTAATATTCTTTGAGTACTAATAAACTAACATTGGATGACCTTATGGCTTCCATTTTTTTCTGATGAGAAGTCAGCTGTCATTTTTATTATCGTTCCTTGTCTGGGCTGCTTTCAAATATTTCCCTTTATCTTTGGTTTTCAGCAGTTTCCTTATGATATGCCTATGTGGGGTTTTGTTTATGTGTCCTGAAATTCTAGGATCTCCTCATTGATGTGTTCTACCAAACATCAAGAATTTTTCAGCTACTGTTCACATTTTTTCTGCCTCTATTTTTCTCTCTTCTCTGGGACTCAGTTATAGGTTCATTGGACTGTTAGCTATTGTCGCATAGGTCACTGAAATTCTCTGTTCCTGTTTTTCACCCTGTTCATTTTGAGCACTTTCTACTGACACATCTTCAAGTTCACTGACTCTTCTGCAAGGTACAATCTGATGTTAAGTCTATTCAGTGAATTTTTTACTTCAGCTATTAATTTTTTTGGTTCTAAAATTTCTACTTGGTACTTTCCAACATTTGGGTCATCGCAGGATATTTTTATTAACCGCTTTTCTTTTGATTATGGGTCCTATTTTCCTGAATCAGTATCTAACATTTTTCCATCATACGCTGCAAAATGTGGATGGGATATAGTGGAAGTGTGGGTTAGTTTATCCTCCTTTAAAGGGCTTCCTGTTTTGCTCTTTAAGGCAGTTAAATTAGTGGGTATCCTCTTTGATCCTATCAGTCTTGATTTTAGATTTTGTTGGGTTGGATCTCTTTCAATGTCGTTCTTAGTTCTAGGGTGTGGCCCTTATTCTAGTATGCAATTTTTACTCCTAAGGCATAGAAATTCAAGGTTCTCAGAGAGGTCTCTCCTTTCTGGTTGGGCCAGAAATTCAGTGTCTGTCAGCTCTGCATGACCTATAGTATCTTCAGTGAGCTCTCAGCTACCAGCAATCACTCTGTTATTCTGGTTTTAAAAAATATTTATTTAAAATCAAATACTTTATAATGTATTTCCTGTTAGCACTGAAAATATCACTTTCTGCAAATTGTCATTATTAAATGTACACATGTATCATAGTGGAAGTATCACATTTAGTCTAAATGTCTTAAAACATTGTTATGTGGGTAGTCAATGTAGTGACTTTGCATGTGGCAGAAACAGTTTGGACTGGGAATTATCAGGCTGGCTTTTATTCACATATCTAACTAGCTCTTATGCCCTATAGCATCCTCATGTTTATTATGGCAACTTTGTGATGTTGGCCCAGATACCCTTCCAGACACTAGGAATTGCTGAGCCTCTTTTATCTTTTGGAAAACAATGGGTACAGAATCGTTCCCTTAAGGTACAATTTCCCATTAAAAAACAAACAAACATTGTTGGCTCAACAGAGAAAGAGAGGAAGAGAAACATACAAGAAATTCCTGGTGGGGGCACGGTGTCAATGAACCTCATCTGTCTAACCTGGATGTTTGGTAAATTGAAAGTAATGAGGAAGGAACCTAAAAGCAAAATTCTTCTCGTGGGTGCTTTCAAACTCATTTTCAAAATTGCAAACACAGAGCATGATAATACTTGTAGGGCATGCTGTGGAAACAGTGGAACCTGCTTGTGTCAGACGTGATGGCTTTGGCAACCCTAGGCCCTATCACGCCCTCTTAGGGTTTTCTGAATGGTATCAAGGTACGTCTGAAACCTATTTTAGCACATCTTCAAATCAAGGAAGCATACTCCTTAAGGCATTCTTAAATGCCTTAAAGTATTTTATTTGTACTTGTACTTGTTATAAAGTCTGTAATACATTATTCTTATTTTAAATAGTAATATTTTGAAAACATTGAAAACAAAAAATCTTTTGTATTTACCCATGCATTAATTATTTTCAGTGCTCTTTATTTCTTCCAGATGGATGACGGAGGGCATCCATCTGGTATTTTAAATATTGGGTATGCCTTTACACCAAGGCCCTGACATACCATGGAAACACATGGACTACCTATACAGTTTTTTTTTTCATTCTTTGACAACTGTTTCATTCTTTGACAAGGAAGGTCAAGGTGAGCACAAGAAAGAGTAATCACCGTTCTCCTGTTAAAGGTTACATTGGGTGGCACTGCTGCATACTGGGAGCATATAGGGAAGCTCTGGAAGACTGCCTTCCATTGGTCATGTCTTCAGATATAAACAAGGAAAAAAAATACATTTGGTTTGGGAAAGGGGTGATAACCAGACAATAACCCAATAATCAACCTCAACTAGAAACTGGGCTGCAGTTACAAAGGAGGATCACATAGTGTGAGGAGGAGTATTTTATCTAACCACAACAAGGTCAGAGAAATCTTCCCAAAGGAAGTGGCACCCTCCCTAAGAACTGAAGGATGAATAAGAGGTCAACTAAGAGAGAAAGATGCATTAGAGTTGGAGGCCAATGCAGGGACAAAGGGCCTGTGAAGGGCGAGGGAGCTGTTGGTACCAGGGCATGAATCTCTTTGAGGTTTTGCAGAGTCTTGTCTTGCAATGAGAAGTCCAACCCCTGGCTGTCAGCCTTGGCCCCCTTCCCTGCATGGCTCACTCTAGTCCAGTACCATGCTGGGGAAATGCAGATGGAAACAGAGAAAACTTGGAGCTCAGCTCATATACCGCCCTTCTTTTAAGGATCACAACCCTTTTCTGTGTGAAAATAATTATGAAGTTATATCCAGTACAGTCATGCTATCATGACCCAAACAAGAGGTCTCCTTGTAACAGCTTGAATCTGTCTCAAGTCTAATGACCAGATGACGCAACCATGCTGACATCCTCCTGTCCCATTAATCACTGGCCTGGGGTCCATGGTTTTCCTTACAATCCCCATTTCAAATACTGCATTCTGTTCTGTTGGCCGCCAGACTGAGAACCTAGATTCCAGATAGGAGAATATGGTCACAGTGCCAAGGTATTTCAACATAAAATGAGCAAAAAACTTGGAAACTCCATGGTTGGGAGACAACAAGAATTTACAATGAAAGCAGGAGAAGAGCAGAGGTTCAACTGGACACGAACTCAAAGAGTGACCTTATTCTTTCAGTGATGCAGGTCATGGATAGTTCAACTAAGAGTATTAAGATGATTCGGTAGATAATTATTGAGCAAATTACTCCTAAGAATTATAGACTTCCACCGCCACCCCAACCCCTGGAGATGATTATCTGGGAAAAGAAGAGCCTGGCATTTATGGGAATGTTTGAACGCCAGGAAAAAGTGACGCAGACCATAACGGAAGTGGGGATGGAGTATCTCTGGGAGTGAGAGAAGGGTGAGGCCCCTTCTGGCTGAGGTGACATCACCTTGGAGAAAAGGTTGTCCTTGGGGCTCAATCATTTGGCCTAATGATAATGTGTCCAGAAGCCACATTGGCAAGGGTGTTTCCTCTCAAAAAAAAATTCAGTAAATTACTAAGAGATGCTTAGTTCTATTAGTGGACAACAAATTCAAGAAAATAGAGACCAATTATAATACTGCACTTAGATTTCTCTTAAGATACAGACCTACCTTAATAAGTAATAAGGTTATGTATTAAACTTTCCAAGATAATTGTGATGTCATGGAAATACTTTGACCTGGGACCTCCAGGAAGCGGACTCTGAAACCCAGGTTAGTGGGGGCAGGGGAGGTTTCTTGGGAAACGCTCTTGGGAACAGCACCTGTGGGGGCCTGAAGAAGCCGTACTGGGAAGGGGCACTGGACAGTGACAAATCATGACCAAGGCCGCCACCAGTCCCAGGGGGCTCTGGCGTAGGGACGGCGGCCCCTTCAGGGGTGTCCAGACTTGAGGCAGGGGAGCCAGACCCTGGCACATCCACAACAAACAAGCTGTGGGCTGAGACCAGGGAGAAAATGCAAGATTAGGCACCAGTCTCTTGAGATGAGGGCGATTTCTGCAGAGTGACATTGCAGGGAGCTGCTACGGTGTCAGGAGCTGGGGATGGGCAGGGGGCAAATGGATCCCTGAGGGGGTTCGGCAGTGCACTACAGAATCCATGAAGGGAGCTCAGCGTTTTCACTTGATTTTGTTTTTTACCTGAGATGGCCTATCCTAAAATAGAACTTTAGAACTGAAGACACTTTGGTAACTATTGACTTTGACCTCTTTTCCAACTAGAAAAAAAGGATTCCAAAGAGGAGGTGATGTTTTGGGTGCATTCTTTCTCTGTGGCTGAACCAGTATCAGAATTCCAGTTTTGCAACTCTAGCCATACTTGGAGTTTCCACTTCTATGCCTTGTTTTTCTACAGCTAGCATCCAAAAACAAATGGACATGGAGATATAAAAGATCCAAAGGTGTCAAATTAAATTAGAGTATCCTCTAATGTGGTTTTAATAGTTTACCCACTACCCCCAAGGCCTGTATTATACTCTGTGTTGGGGCTTGTATCTTGGATCAGCAAATATATATTTGGAGTGAAATATGAGCCAGCTTTTGTACTAAGCACCTGACTATGTTCTGTAAAAACACATAGTAAATAGATTTTAACCTTTTCACCATGGAGTCCTTTTATTACGTCTTCCTCGATAGGCGCCATGTTTTAAAAGTCACTCACATGCTTTATAATGTCAAAAGCTGACTTCTTTTTAAAAACAACAATTTTGGTTTCCATTGTAATTCATCAAATCTATAACAGTCTATTAGAAATTAAAGCAAAAAGTTAATATATGCAATGTGACACTAGACATTGCAGCGTTATCCCTGGGTAGTACACAGTCTTAACAGGCTTTTTGAAATGTTAGATACAACTTGATTTTCCACCTGTTCTATTTTTGAAGACCCCTGGAGATTCCTAAGTTAGAAATAAACATATAAACACTCACTCACCCACTCCATTCAGAGAACCAAATTATTACTCTATTGAATAGAATTTAAGTAGTATAGGTAGATTACAGAAATTCTGAAAATTAGGGAAAAAAATCATCCATAATTTCATCACCCTTATAGTCCTTTTGTTAATACAAATTTTAATCCTGCTTTTTTCATTTATCATTGGTTCGTATATATTTCCTCATAATCATAAACATTGTTTTATTTAATATCCATGTTTGGATATTATAATCTCTGCAGGTTTCCAGAATTTATCTATTCATACTCCCACTGATGTTTGTGTAAATTGTTTCCAAATTTTCAGTACTAACTATAACAGGTATCAAATATCTTAAATGTAATTAAGTGCTTATTTTCTTTATATTTATGCCCCAAAGTGGAATTACTGGGTAAAGGGGAATTAATATGTTTGAGATATTTTGCAATACCTTGCAGTGTTTTTTTCCAGAAGGAATGTTCCCAAATATAGGACTGCTCAATTCATCAGTCTTTTTTTCTATTGGTCAACTAGTATCTTGAGATTTGTTTTACTGATTTGTAACAACCACTTGTATCATAAAGCTTTTTTCTTCGTATTTATTACAGTTTCTCCCAGTGGGTTTGGTCTTTGAATTTTGATTGCCATGTAATACACAGCATGTTGCCATCTCTTTTAGCTAAGCTGGCTGACTTCTTCTCTGGAGGTGCTATCTACCCTTTCCTAGTGGGGAAAGTCATCTCTCCCCTGAGATTGCTCAACACAGCAGGGGTCACCTGGCAGGTCCCAGAGCTGGGCTAGGTCCCCGCCACAGCCCCTTGCCCTCCGTGTGAGTGCTGGCATGGGGAGTTAATTTCATGTGTCAATTTGACGAGGTTACAGTGCCCAGTACTTGGGTCAAACAAGCACTGGCCTGATTGTTACCGTGAGGGTATCTCTCATAGGTGGGTTTCCATCAGGAGGCAGTTGACTGCATCTCTGGCTGATTATATTTACAGTCAACAAAGGCGTCACCTCATCCAAAGATCTTAAAGTAAGAACTGAGGATTTCAGAATAATCTCTACCTTTTCTTCAGCCAGCCCACTTTTCCTGGGGAATACTTCACCATCATCTCAGTTTCCCGTGTGCCGCCTGCCCTACAGAATCCAGGCTTGACAATTCCCATGGTCTTGTGAGTCAATTTCCACAATAAATCTGTGTGTGTGTGTGTGTGTATGTATACACACACACATATATGGCCTCTCTATATAGCCCTGCTATCTATATCTGTATCTGTATTTGTGTCCATCATATTGGTTCTGTTTCTCTGGAGAACTCTAATGCAAGAAGTTTGCAGGAGCAGCGTCCTGGAGTGTCCAGGCTGAAACTTCCCAGAAAATAATATGGAGCAGGATTACCATATCCAAAAGGGACAAAGTGACAAGCCAAGATAGTTGAGAAATGTGCATGTGTGGGGTGCAGGAGCAGGAAGGGGAAGCTGGGGGGCCCCTGAGCCAAAGGGCAGCCACAACTCGTGCCTGACAGGCCGCCTGTCGCGGAAGCACGATGAATACTCTATTTTAGTTTCTTCTAGTTTCTGTAATGAGTTGAGTTTTGAAATTCAAAATTTTAATTTATTTGGAATTTATGGTGTGTAAATGAGTTAGGAAGGAATTATTTTTTCCACACTGTTGACTGGTTATCAATGCCATTTAGTTAATATTCTCTCTCACTGATTCTTGATCCTTTTTTAAAAGCATATATTAAGTTCTCTTACATAATAGGATACATTCTTGTCATTTCTAGTAGTTTCTGTATATGTCTTTTATTACATTATTACCACACTAAGTATTAGCACTTTGTAAAATATTTTACTACCTGGCTTCTCCATCACTTTTGAGCCATTTTTTAGTAAAATATTTTACTACCTGGCTTCTCCATCACTTTTGAGCCATTTTTTAGTTTCAAAAGCCTAAATAAACAAAAGAAACAAAAAAAAAGAGCTAAGAAAAAAGTCCACAGAAATTGTTTGGAATGGAGCACCTTTATAATATTCAGTTTTCTGAACTAGCAATGAGGCATGTCTTTGTAGTTAGAACATTAACATATTCTTAAATCCTGGTGAATTGCCTTTACCCTTATTGAGATTATTGTTTGACCTTACAATTTTGTTAGCATTGGTGTTGTATTGGTGAATGAGATCTCTTCCTTCCCTCCAGTGTAATGTATAATTAGTTATCATTGCTCTATCGGAAAGCCATGGTTTGCTTTCCTCATAGCCAGCCAATTTATTGTGCCCTTTTATAAGTTCTGAGAGCCTGTTATTTGGGTTATCTGACTATACAATCATATTATGTGTAAGAACTGATTGTTTTAAACATTTAAATATTCATTCTTTTAAAAAATTCCTATAATGCATTAGCCAGAAATTTCAGAAAATATTAATGGATTATAACAAGCAACTTTCATTTAGTTCTGATATTAAAAGGGGTGCCTTTGGTGGTTTACTATAAAAATTTATACCTGGATTCATCAAATATTCAGTGAAGACATTCTAGGTGCTAGTTTCTGTACTAAGTGCTGGGGATAAAAGGATTTATAAGTAACTAGTTTGGGGTTTGAAATAAATAGGCTTTATAATGACAAAGCTTCTTTTCCTGCTTCTTTTTGAGTTGTTTCTTAGGCATGGGTAACAAATTTTACCCAATGCTTTTTTGAGATAATCACTGGAGTTCATCCCTGCATTATGTTCATTTTGAGATCCAACTTGGTTATGATAGATTACTTTTGTAGATTTCTATGGATAGTCTTCATCCTAAATTCTTCTTCCACCAATGCCCCTGAGGGATTTAATTTCTCTGAACTGGCTTTGGTATGCATACTCCAGAAGTCTACATCACTCCAGTTCCCAAGAGGAAGTTTCTACAGGGGAAAGATACCATTTGGAAAGAAAGTAGGTTGTGAGTGCACGAAGTAGAAAATCTGGAAGCTGGGACACTTCGAACTCTAGATATTCAGGTAAGTATACGCTAGTACTTTTACATGTGCTAACAGCCATTGCTCCCATTCAAGAAACAGTAGTTTTGTGTCTTCCCAAGGAAATTCCTTTGCTCCATGTTGCTTGGGGGAAAGACAGGGTGGGCTGTGGGGCACCGTGGCCTGGCGAGGCAGGGCTGGGATGGTTAACCGCCTCCGGGTGCAGTGTGGACGTGGCCGCATGCTGCAGCTGCCTCCCATCCCCCTTCTCCCTCCCTCCATTGAACACCTGGGCCATCAGGAAGGTGTGTGTTCTCCTGAGTGTCCACTCCCCCCTCCAGCAGCCCAGGAACCCTGAGGGAAGCTGACCTCCCTCTCTCCCAGCTCCAGCCAGGAGCCCACGTCTGGACATGTCCCTCGATTTACCAGTGACTGGTGTTGAGGTGGCCACGTCAGCTACACAGGGTGAGGCTGAGGAGACCACAGGCTCCGTCGGGGCTGTGGAGATGGCTGCCCTCTCTCTCCCGGGTGGTGTGGTCTGTGCACACCGCTCCTGCTGGGACCCCGGACACTTCGCCACCGAGACCAGAGCCCGCTTTAGGAGACGACTGACCCCAGGCAGCTGAGGGAAGGGGTGAGGGAGAAAAGCCGGGGACTGGCTTTTCGGAGTGCCCTGAAGCCTGCCCGTCTCTGATTATGGGGTCAGTGAGCCCATGCCTTTGCTTTTGGGTTGAACAGCATGAATTATGTGTTTCCTGTTATTTTGCAATGAGATCCACACTCGTTCTACCCTGGCATATCATGCTCACGGATTTCTTAGTCTCCAGATTTCTTTCTCCCTGTCTACATCACTGTCCTCTGAGACAGGCAGCTGCAGAAGCCGAGTTCCGTCGTGCGGGGGGCACTCCCTGCTGGCTTTGCACCCCTGTGCCCAGCAGAGGGGGCGATTCATAACCGCTGGCCGTATCACCAAAAGCGGGCTCTGAGGGGGAAATTCTAAAAACTGTCACGGATTTTTATCTGTTCCCCTTTATTTTTAGAAGGATGGAAATAATGGCTTTAACACAAGGCATCTGAAGATGTGCATATAACAACAGTCTTGGCAGAAGGAGTCTGGCTGGTGCAACTCGCTGGGTCACAACCGTGGCTTATATTTCAGCAAAGCAGTCTCTTCATGGTGTCTAGAAGAGCTCACGTGTCACGTGAGGCAGCACCCCACCTCATTTGCAACATATTCTGTGAGGTCATGCATTAATAACTTCCCATAACAGTGGCAGCCAGACACACTCGCTTTGCAAAGTGAAGGTGGTTTATTGCTTGTTACGATTTCAACCAGCAAAATACTGCACAGGGAGCGACGCACCCACAATGCCATCTTTATGAGATGCCCGCAGAGAACTGCAAGTAGGAATGAACTTCATGTGTGCATTTTTCTTGAAGTCTTCCCTTTTTTGGGTGGAGGTGGAGCGAGCCTTCCTTTGCTGTCAGAACCCGAAGACAACGGTGAAGCTGCCACTCCTGCCGCCCGCTCGTCCGCTCCCATCATTCCCACTGTCTGCCACCCACTCCTGCCCCAGTCCCCGACGGGAAGACACACACGTACACTTCAGGAGAAGCAAAGGCTCAAACACTTTGAAGGAAAACAATCATAATGCATTTTTCTTATAAAACGAGATGAAAAAAAAATTTAAATACACTTTTCAAGTGTCACTCTTCTTTATATGTTTATATATGTTGAAGCCTTATTTTTCTTTTCAATATACTCTACTTAAAACTTTAAAAAATAAATTTTCTTTTCTTGGTACCTCTCGTTTCCTGTTTTAGTCTTGGAAACTTTAAAAATACATTTCACTAGAACTCTTCTGTGCAAATAAGAAACATAAATAATATAAACATCTATGTTATATTAAAAAAAGGGCCATTTCAGGACCGGGTCTCCCTGCAACCCAGATCGGCGACAATCCCCTTCGATGCTCCTAGAAATAGTCAACTGTCTGTTCCCTTAAACCACACAGGTCCCGCTCTGGCTGAGCGGCGCCGGACAGAAAATCGCCCTCCGGCTTGTCCGACTGTAAACTAGTTTGAGAGAACTGCAGGACACTTCCCAGCCCAGTGACCAGCGACAGGGAGGAGATCCAGTTGAACGAGCTGAAGTTGGGCAGGCTGAAGACAGAGGAGAGGGGCGCTGCCCGGCCTGTGCTGGTGGGCTTCGTCTCGGAGCCCCCGGGACACCTCTCCTGCAGAGCCTTCCGCGGTATGGAGGTCTCCGTTGCCTGGTCGCTCAGCCCGTCCAGAAAGGTGGCATCCCCGGAAGGCAGGCTCGTGTCTGCCGCACTCTGCTCCCTGCCTGTCTCCGGGGAGCAGGCCGGCCGCTGGGTGGGCTGCGGGGCCTGAGAGGTGCAGCCCTGGGGAAGGGACCCACAGGTCCCCATGTTCCCCAGTTCCAAGTGCTGCGAGTCCTGGTCTCCCAGGGGGTGTCCCTGAGTGAAGATCTCTTTGGGAGTGTTGAGTTTCTTGGGGGACTTCTTGGCCAACCGGCGTCCCAGCTGAAGTTGGGTGGGGAAAAGGGACCCCTGGAGGGCTTTGAAAAACAATCTGGAAAGAGCATATAAAAAAAAAGTCATATATTACTGCAGGTGGTGCCTTTGAGTCTCCCAAGAATCACAGAGTGACAGAGCTCAGAAATGAACATCCTCTCTGAACTCACACAGGGATTGGGGGGTACCATCCCTGGGACCCACCTGGGCAGCAGCGCAGCCACGGGTGCTATGAGACAAGTCAAGTAAAACACGGGGTCGCCCATTAACGTCTGCATAGTCCAGTAAGGGTTGGACGGAGTATAGCATGTGGCACAAGAGGCATTGTAAATCAAAGCCACCATGAAAAATAAAAGGATACTGAAGCCACAAGCTATCCAGTTGAGCCAGGTCTGAGGGTGGAAAGAGAAAGAAAAGGTCTTTTATTTTAATTTCAAAGCAACAACTAGAATAACAAAAATGGACCCAGGTCATCAGTGAGTGGATCTGATGATCACTGAATAGTCTGATGTCCTAACGGCTCAATCAAAGAAGGGTCTTGGGCATGGGGTGCCGGATGGGGCTCGGTGAAGTCTCAGGAGTTTGTGGATGAGTCCAAGACACAGGTGGGGGAAGGAAATCAAGGGTATGAGAAAAAAGAAAAAGGGCAAGAGGAGAATGTGGTGGGAAGGAAGGGGGAGGAGGTGGGAAGGAGCTAAGTATGGCCAAGGAGAAGGTGGGGTTGTAGACGGAGCTGACCACTGCCCATGAGAAACTAGGGTGGTGGATGGAGCTGAGAACTGCCTGGAAGAAGTCGGGGTGGTGCAAGGAGCTGAGAACTGTCCAGGAGAAGTTGGGGTGGCAGAAGGAGCTGAGGACTGCCCAGTAGAAGCTGGGGTGGTGGACGGAGCTGAGTATTGCCTGGAAGAAGTCAGGGGGGTGGGCTGGGGCAGCTGTCCATACCAAAGGCCCAAGTATGTGCCCTGTGGCTGGTGGTTCTTTTCTCCTCCTTGTCAAGAGTGAAGCTCCTTAGCAGTCTCCTGTCTGCTCAAGACCCTTCCAGAGCTCACAGAACCTGCAGGGAAGTGTGGGGCCAGCCCATCCATGCATTTCTGGACATGCGCCCTCCCCGTGACTCTTACCCAGGTTTTGGTTTCAATACCCAGATGCAGGAGGAAGGTGAAAAGCGCGATCGCGGTGATAGGGGTTCCCCAGGTAAACAGGTCTGCGTCTGAGTCGTGATAGGCCTGAAAGACAGCGAGGTGGACTCCCGTGGGGCTCTGATCGAGCTGACGGGAACACCCACTCCTGGTGCCGACTTACCAGGTACGGAAGGAAAAAGCAAACCAGGCTCTGGAAAGTGGCGTCAGCCATGTTTATCCAGAATGTTCGTGGGCGGTATTCCTGGGACAGAAAAACAAGGTAAGGAGATCACAGGGAAGCACTCCTGTCTTCAAGGGACTTTTTCCATCATGTACGACTCAAGCCCCCGATGAAAAACTGCTATTTTGGGAAAGACAAAGGCAGCAAAAGGCAAAAGCTGGTTGAAAAACAACTCAACCAAGACTTCCAAAGTTCTGGGCAGTAGGTAACTCATTAGAAGCATTTGCAGCCACTAGACTAGCTGTAGCAGTTCTATGTCAATAATAAAAAGATGAACCACTTTCAAAACCCTATGAGGGAACATTTCCCTAGAGTAGGGAGAGCACCTCAGATTCAGTCGTTCTCCCCCGGTGTGAGCCCTCTCCTACTCTGATTTTGTCAGGGCTTTGCCTCCCTTTGTTGTTGAGTCTTTTCAAATATTTTTTAAATGTGGGTCTTGACTTTTAAAATTAGATCATGATGTCAAAATAAAAAAACCATATGCCACGGGCAAAAGTGAATTTGACATGTAGGAATACAATCCTCATTTGGGTGGCCAAATTTGTCTTCATGAAAGTCAGGCTGTTCCTAGAACTGGAAGCACCCTGCTAAATTCCCGAGACCTGGGACTGGGCCAGGAGAAGTGAAGAACTGATGGAGAAGCATTTACTGAGCCAGTGTGGAATTGCTGCCAGGGCCCTTCCCTACCCCACAAAAGACACTCGCTCGTGGCCGGCCAGGGAGTTGGAGGCCTGCCCCCGGGGTGACAGGAAAAGGCAGAGACACCTCCTCAACTGTCTGACCCACCATCTCTGCCCACCCCAAGCTGTTTGCTGAAAACCCCACAGAGGGGGCCTGTTAACCCCAAGTCAACAGGTGATCAGGGAAGTTAACCTGTCAAGTGAACAAATTCTGAATTAGAGACTACTGTAAGGGAATTGGGTCCCATTCTTTTTGCACACATGTAGTAATTCAGACTAATTCAAACCAGCCACAGAGAGGCACTGCCACCAGCTGGGCAAGAACAATTGGTAAGTAGCATGTCAATCGATCTGATGCATTGGTATAAACAAATATTTATATGCATTTGTATGCACTTGCTCTTTCAATGGTTTCCCATGAGCTTGTCTTCTCGTTAATTCCCATTCAGAATTAATCACACTTTTTTGCTTGTTTTAGCAAAATCCCTGCTGGGTCACAGACCCTGACTTAGACCCTTCCTGAGTCCAGCTCAGGTGCACTTCCCATTGGACTCTTGGTGCGGAGACAAGCTTCAACCTCAGCTCACTTACTGCAGACAGGATTTGGTTTTCCTTCCACATGTCAAAGTCTAGAATTTTAACCACATGTGTCCACTCCAAGGGGGTCTTGGAAGCTGCACTTTCCAGAAGGTGGGGGTGGGGAGGGCAAGGAGACGGGTCGGCACGCACCCCCATGTCCCGGCCACTGCTGTAGAGCTGCGGCTTGGTCAGCAGCACAGCTGCCGGCACGTCCTTGTCCAGGACCCCAGTCACGAGCTGGGGAAGCGACGAGAAGAGCAGGTTAAAGAAGATCAGGTACCACTGGTCAATCATGGCCGAGGCCGAGAAACCGCAGTAAAACTGGAACCAAAACAGGAGGCCCACAAACATCTGCAATCCAGAAAGGAAGGGGCTCTGGTTAGGAAGGACGACAGGGAGCTCCTCCACCAGCCTTGCAGATCCCAGTCCAAGGGCTCTCAGGGTTTCGCGAGTTTTACCGTAAAGATGAAATTCATGGGTTGCTATTCCTTTCCCAAAGACACTGCTAACCTTGAGCCCTGTTCTAGCCTCTTCCTCTCCCTCCTTTTCTCCCCAGGCCCCTTCCTCATTCCCTTGAGCTTAAAGGACCTGCAGCAGGAACTGGGAATTCTCAGAAGCAGTCCTTGGAGGCAGGAGGTTTTGTGTCTGAAGAGCCACAGACCATTAGCAAGGAAATAAAACAATGTAAAGGTACAGCAGGGAGACGGGGGCTGCTCAATTTCAGGAGAACTTGTTGGGTACACCATCAGCTGAGCCTATCTTTTCGGCCTAAGCAAAATCTACCTGCAGCTACATCCCCGACACTGCCTCCCTCCTTTCTTTACATACCTTTTTTGGATGAAATGGTCCTTAGGAGCAGCATTGGGCAACTGCTGGCTCTCATTGGGGGAAAACACACAAGGGAGATAGAGAAGTCAATGCCAACGCCACCTGCACTGCCTTGTCTGGGCCCTGGGATCTGCTGGGCGAGTGAGTTACAGGTGTCGTCTCTGGTCTTCATAACTAGCTTGTAAGGCTGCTCTTGTTTTGCTGAATAGCACAGTGAGGTTCAGGGAGGTTGGGGGGGGGATCCTCCTCCAGGCCATGTTCAGATGGCAAAGCTTGGCTGATCTCTTTCCATTATTACTAGATCACTGAATATCAGTGGCCTGCATGCATTTATAGAGGGACATGGCAATTTAGTGATTGCCAAGCTTTATTATACTTAGTAGCTTTGCGATTTGGCACAGATCACTTAGCCCCTGTCTGCCTCAGTTTCCTGGTCCATGAAATGGGCATGCCCACGATACCTATGTATGGGGCTGTTGTGGAGGTTAAATGAATTAATGTACTCAAAGAGATCACAATAGTTCCGGACACACCGTGAGAGCTCACCTATGATTTGCTGTTGTTAGAAGTAGTACCATTATTTCTTTTGTTTAAGGCTCAAAAATGGCCAGAGTTCTTACCCCATTTGGAGAAAAGGATAATGAAGGACAATTTATGTTCCATGATTTGCCCATGGAATGCATAATAAACAGTCTGCTCAACTGTAGGTGGTCCCTGGGGCCACGGATCCTTCCAAGAGGGAATATGTTACAGGGAAGGGCATTCTCTACCGGGAACCACAAGCTTGTGTTTTGGTTCTGGAGTTGTCTCTATCTACCTTTTTGACCTTGACCCAACCAAGTTAACTTCTCTGAGCTTCTATTCCTTGGCCTGAAAAGGGCTTGTTGTGAAGATTAGAAGAAATCATGGGCAGTCTATACTGACTAACTTATGATGACACACATCCTCCAAGTCCTATTGCAGCCTATGATTTAAATCTCAATATGCAACTTTTCCCTACAGACAGGAAATTGAGGAACTGGGATTTTTGTTGACTTTCTTCCCTTTCTCACTTCCACTGCTGACTTTCTCTCACTAACCCCTTCGTCTCAGCCTAATGAGACACTGGTGAGCAAATGGAGTCAAGAGAAACAGGAAGAAATAAATGTACTTGGATAACTGAGATTTTTTTCTATAGTACCAAGAAGCCTTCTTTCCAAACTGCTGTTGCTATGGAAACGTTTCTTCTCTGCTCTACACTGGAAAGGAAATCCAGACTATTCCTAAAACTAATGAATTTCTCATTTTAGGAGGCAAAGTGATTAAGGGCCTGTTAGCAAAGGTCCTGTATCTTGTTAGGAGTCAACACAGGCACTGCCCTCCAAGAACTGGGAGCCTCTAGGTTTGCACTAGTGCACACGGGGCCCCAGCATCCCGGGGGTTCAGTAACGTGTGGGTGGAAGAAAGGAGAAGTGAGTGGGCACGGGCAGGGCAGCATGTTCCAGCCTTCTTTGGAGACAGTCCCAGTAGAACTTAATCTAAATTAATTTCCAGGACCAAATCTATCAAATTAGACATGCTCTGGTTGTTTCTTTGTAACTATATTCATTTGATAGAAGATGTTTAAAAAAAAATGCTTGAGAGTGACAGGGCAGAGCAGGATGGGAAATAAAGGTAGGTCCTAAGCCTCTAGAACAAACAATAAAGAATGAACTGGAGGTGTACTGCTGGAGATTTAGAATTAGCATGAAGGTTTTTTTAAGAAAAAAATATCTCTCAATTTATTTTATTTCATCCTTTTTCAAAAGTGTACAGGATGATCTTAGCATTGGAATTTTGGTGTCTAGACAGCTAGATTTACGGGATTATCCTGGGAGGTCACTTATCTAAAGAGTTTATTTTGTCTCCTTGTTTGTCCATTCAACTGCAAGATGTCAGAAGCAGGAGCCACAGGTAGCAACCCAGCAACTTCTCAGAATATTTACAGATCACTTCTAAGTGGTGGCCCTGAGTGCTCCAATCACACTTTCAAATAGCTCTGGGGTGTAAGCAGATCTCGGAAATGGCCATGCTGTCTGTACTTGGGCGAAGGGGAATACGGTGCAGCCTATCTGCCAAGGACTCGGGAAAGAAGGAGTCAAGAGTTAAACATTACGATCAACATGAACTGGATCTGGGCCCTTCATTCCACTGTCCTCTGCCCATCAGGCCAGGGCCTGACCTGGCTGAAAGGTCAACACAGCTGTGGCTGGAGCTGCCCTGGGAGCACAGGAGAGGGGCGGCAGGCCCTTTCCCACCTCGCCCAGGGCCGGCACCCTCGCCTGAAGACGTGTCCCTTGGTCCCAGGGTGGGTCTGTGTGGACAAAGGCCATTAAGTATTGGAATCACGGAGTGACTAAGTCCCCCCATTCTGACTCCAGTACCAGCACACCCACTTCTGCACATCTGATTTTCCCTGTCTACACGGGAATGCGCTGAGTAGAGGAGGCCTCAGCAGCAGGTTCCCGAAAAACACACTCACACAATGGAAAGAGCCTGTGAGTTGAATTTG
>PVKY010005344.1:0-17592 GCA_004027775.1 Bradypus variegatus
AAAAAAAAAAAAAAAAAAAAAGAGGTTCAAGTCCTAACCTCTGGTCCTGTGAATGTGAACTTATTTGTAAATAGGGTCTTTGAATAGGTTATTAGTTAAGATGAGGCCAAACTGGATTTGGGTGGGTCCTAGTCCAATATGACTAGTGTCCTCGTAAGGAGAGGAAATTTGGACACAGCAGGAGACAGAGAGAAAGAGACAGCCATGTGAGAGAGGCAGAGACTGAGTTATGCCACAAGCCAGAGAACATCACTGACTGCCAGCCACCACCAGAACCCCAGAACGCAGAGGAAGTATGGCCCTATCAACACCTTGATTTGGACTTCTAGTCTCCAGAACTGAGTCAATAAATTTCTGCTGTTTAAGCCAACTAGTCTGTGGTACTTTGTCACAGCAGCTCTGGTAAACTAAGACACAACCTCAGCCCCAACACATACATTCTTCCATATCCAAACCAGTCTTCTCAACAGTATGCTGAACAACCCCCTCCAAGCCCTCTCCATCTTTCAAGGACCAGTTCATGCCTTCTTTTCCTGGTCCCTTGGAATTTCTACAGCCTTTCTAGTCAGTACACAGAATTCTCTCTGACTCATAGAGTGTTCTTACCAACTGGACTGCAAGCACCCTATGACAGTGACTTTTTCTTGTGTTTCTTTTGTAAGTCTTCTCTATCAGGATACATGACATATAACAAATGCATGCCACTTGACTGGAACCTTTGGCAAATTCTTCCTTAATAAATGCTCTTGATGTGCTGCCCAGCTGCACAAGAGACGACAGCAGCAGTGAACAAATGTAAAGACCCAGGTTTTATTGCTGAAGGGAAAATGAAGGAGAAGGTGAAGTACTGGGATAATAAATTCTAGGCAAGAGGCAGTAGATGCCTCTTGGCAGGGCAAGGCATTCCTGTGGGGACTCTGTAGGCTGATAGCAAACATAATTTGCCTCATTTCCATGGGAGTTGGGCCCTCTCTAGTCTTACAGGTTTTCCTTCCTGCTTCCTGACAGTGGCAGCTGGCCTGGGGCTCCTGGGTTGGGTAATGGAGCCAGACCCTGCCTTTGGCAAACTTGCAGCTGAGTGGAGGGGCCATGGCCCACTTGACAGTCAACTGTCTGAGTGCTCCCTGGTTGACCTAACTCTGGCTGCTACCTGGGGGCGGTGTGGGCAGCACTAAGGCTGGGGCTGGGATGCAGCAATACTGGTCCCGGGGATGTTAGGCTTTGGGTCAGGGACTCATCCAGTTTGCGTGTCTCAGCCTCCAGGACAGTGGCCTCAGGGGCCTGGGCCACGGCGAGAAGTGAGTGGGAGAGGCTGTGGTGCAGGCCTGCTAGCTCACGGCTGGTCTGTACTGAGCGAGCGATGTAGTCCTGCTTCTGCTTCCGTTCCAAGGTTAGCTGGGCTCGCAGCATGGACACCTGGTAGGCAGGAAAACCAAGAAGGGAGCAGAAAGTGGCTAAAATGGGAAACTTTGTGTTGTGTATATGTTACCATGATAAAAATTTTAGAAACCCATAGAATCATATAGCACAAAGAGTAAACCCTAACATAAAACTATGGACTTTTGTTAATAATATAATTATAATCATTTGATTCATCAACTGTAGCAAGTATACATACTAATGCAAAATGTTAATAATGAAAACTGTGTGTGAGGGGGTATGTGGGGACTATACTTTCTGCATGATTTTTCTGCAAACCCTACAATTGCTCTGAACAATGAATTGTAAAAAATTAAAATTAAATTTAAACAAAGAAAGGAGCAGCTGCCCCAACTCTTCTTGTTCTGTGTTCCCGTGGCTCTTGGACCAGCATTTGAGTCAACTCTACCACATACACAAATCTCAGAATCAGACTTTAGGGTATTTGGGGGAAGGACCCTTAGGAATCATAGAGAATCCAGTGATTCTCAACCCTGACTACACATGAGACTCAAATGGGGAGCTTAAAAAAACAAAGAAAGAAGGAAAACTATTTTCATGAACTTTATTAATGGATAATTTATGTCATAAATTGCCCAGATTTTAAGTGTACATTTTGATGAGTTTCATAATGTATATACCCATGTAACCACCATCCCAATCAAGATATAGGATATTTGAATCACCACCTTTCTGGAAGCTTCCAAAAAATTTTCTGTATTCTGACTTAATTAGACTGGAGTGAGGCCTGGGCATCAGTATTTTTTTTCCAAAGCTCAAAGTTCTGCCAGGTTGAGAATCACTGATTATCCCTTCCATTTTTCAAATGGGGATGCTGAGACCACCAGGGAAGGAAGGTAGTGGAACCTCAGGGCAGCTCCAGGACTGGAGTGAGGCAAGTGAGGCACCTATAGAGCAAAATTTAAGGAGGCCTTCCAGGTCGAGAGTGAGTCCCTCCTTAAATTTTACACCCTAGGCCTCTCAGGGGCCACCTTAGTCCAGGACCTGTCTCAGGGATTGCTTTTAATGAATCTAATAGAGTTTGAAGTAAAAGTTTAGCTCTAGCTATAAGTCAGGCCCTGCCAGGAATGACTACTGATTGCTGAACCCAACTCAGAAATCAGGATTCCAAAGTTTGTGTTACTCCTGGGCCTTGAAAGAGAGGGTGTCTTTAGGTGAGGGCTAAGAGGCAATAAGGCACTTGACACAGTTTCCCTGAGCTATGTGCTACCCTTCTGGTGTGCTGGCAACAATCCCAACTGCAAGGATGCATTTGGGGACAGAGGAGGTTCTGCTTACTTTAGTCTGTCCCCCTAGAATCTCTGTCTGCTTCCCAGCCCTCTTCCTTTTCCTTTCCCATCCCAAGTATAAATCTGCAGTCTGGAGCCTGGATCATGCTTTCTTCCCTACTCCCATCCTAAGCATGAGAGAAGCTGAGTCAGGATCAGAACTCTTTTTGCCTCTCCAGATCTACTAAAGTTCCCTTACCTCCCCTCTCCCCGCTGGAGAGACACAAAGGACAAGGACATAGCAGACACTAATCCTTTTGCCTGAGTGCAAGGAAGGGAAAAGGAGCTTAGAAAATGGATCCTTCCAGACTACCTCTTTCTGCAGTTCAGCCATATGCTTGGCATCTGAGCGGCTCTTCTGTTCTCCACTTCCATCCTGTGGAAGACAAATGCAATTCCAGTTGGAATAGGCCCTCCCAACCTGGGGTTTCTGTGGCTTCCTTCAGCCATCTTGGCACAATCCTGAGGGCCTGGGCAAGGGCTATGGACCAGAAGTACCTGACCTCAGACTAAACCTCTATGGGGCAGCAATGCCCATGGAAACCTGACACTGAATATCAAAAAACCTTGGAAGGTACTTGCATCTTTGAAGTACTTCTTCTTTAACATATTTAACAAAGATACCATTTATCCACTTTGTGCTAGCCCTGGGCTGTGAGCTAAAGATGCAGAAAGGAAGTTAGACAAGATGCCTACTCTTTGGAAACTGACCCTTAAAGGAAGAAGGGTGGAGAGCTTAGAAATGCTCAGCCACTAAAAACAATCCCTCCCTGACAGGCTACAGGGCTATGTCTATTGATGGGCATGCTTCAGCTAAAAGAGTACTGGTTAGGTGGGGTCTTCCCCAAACCTCTCACTCAAAAAAAGGATTATGACCACAGGAAACACCACAGATCTGTTTTCTAAACTCAGTATTACAAGAAGCAAGGAGGTCTACAAAATCAGCAAAGCTATCAAACTCCTAGGTACATTAGGGGCTGGCAAGCACCACACAACACCTCTATGCCCTGGTCTCGGCAAAGCTTGAAGAGACAGGCAGGTTAGATGTCCATGAAGGCTTTCTGAGTTCCTCAGAATGCAAGGCTGCTAGCCTTGACTCCACTCCACCCGCTGACGCTGGGCCTACTTGCTGGATCAGGGACAGACTGAGCTGTGCTGAGTGGGGCAAAACCCAGTCAGGAGGGGCTCTCTGGATGGACCCAAGTGGCTTTCTCCCCAACAAAGGTGGCCTGGGATATGCATGGCAGAGGGCTGAGGTTCAGGTTGGCTGGGGTTGGGCTATAGTTGATGAAAACAGGCAAACCTGCTGTGTGGGTGGTGGCACCATGGCTTCACTGGTTTCCAGGACCCCTGCCCGGGATGCACGTGTGGAGTCCCGTTTCAGCTTCCTCCGCTCCCGCTCTACCTGCTCAGATGCAAAGTGACAAATCAGGGCTCAGCTTGACTCTGTGCCTGGAGCAGAACTGCCTTTTTCAAGAGAGAGGACCAGTGCACGTGTGAGTGTGAGGGGCCAGTAGCCATGGGGAGCTAAATCGCTGAGCTGACGGGAGCACATGATACAGCAGCCCTAGTGCAGAGGAGTGTTCCTGGGGCAGAGGTTCTGAATGGGGTAGGGTCAGCCTCTCAAGCCACTGGAGCAAGGCTCAGCAAACTTTCTGTAGTAAATGTTTTAGGCTTTGTGGGTCATATGTCTCTGTGGCAACTACTCAACTCTACTATTCTAGTATGAAAACAGCCATAGACAATAATCAATGAACGGACGCGGCTGTGTTTCAATAAAACTTGATTTTCAGAAACATGCAACGGGCTGGATTTGGCCTCTGGGCCACAGTTTGCTGACGCCTGCTCTGAGCCAGGGTTGCAAGGGAAGAGGAGAGCATGTCCACTGGACCCCAGAGGAGGGAGCTGTGGACAGTGAAAGTTGCTTGCCTGCTCCAAGGTGGTCCGCAGATGGACATTGTGGCGCTGCAATCTGCTCCGGTCAATCTCTAGCCGAGCCACTGCTTGCTGGAGGTGCTCAAGTCTTTGTCTCCATAGCTGCTTCTCCATTCCAGGACTAGGTTCAGCCTCCAGGCCTGAGACCTGTGGGAGACCTGTGAATCTCACCTGGGCAGCCCCTCAGACAGTGGGGAACAGAGGACAAGGGACCAATCTGGCTGACCTGGACTTTAGGGATCCAACTCCCAAAGAAAGGAGACAAGCTCCTGGATAGGGGCTCCATATGTTCCCACCAGGGCTGCCAGTTCACCTCTCCGGGCTGTCCACTCTGCTCTCCTCTGGCCCCCCATTCTGCTCTGCTGCTCAAGGCTGGGCTGTGCAGCTGTTCCTTCTCCAGAGCCTGCCTAGTGAGCTCTAACTCTTTCTGGGGTATTGAGGTATGGAACGAAATTTCACCATGCCAACCTCATACCCAGACCCTCTTCATCCTCCATTCTCATAACAAGCCGTTCAATTTTCTCATCAGGTTATAGTCTTTATTTTTCCTGGAGTCTCTGAGCTATTCTAGTCCACAACCTTCATTTTACAGGTGGATCAAATGAAGGATCAGAGAAGGATCTATCTATGGAAACACAGTGAGCTAGCAAGTGAGCTAGAACTGGGACGCCAGTCTCAGATTAGATCTCCCTAAAAGCTAAGTGATCATTCAGAGCACTGAAGTATTGTGGAAAAAGCACAGACTCTGAAGTCACACAGACCTGGGTGCTATGTCACCACTTATTGGCTATGTGACCTTGGTCAGGACACGAGTTTTCTCCAAACCCTGATTGCCTCATTTAAAAAACGACCACATGCTCTATGAAGCATGGGTCAAGGCTTTGGTGTTAAGTCTCTTTAGATACATGGGGAAACCTAGTGCTAGATATTTTCTAGGTATCCTATGTTTTATAAATCATAATAGTCAGGAAGAGAGAAAGACAAAAGAAAATGAGTGTACATGTGTGGGTGAAGGTTGTCTGGGAGAGAGGAAGAGCATACTGGTAAAAAAAAGGCTGGCTCTGGAGTTGGACTGCTTAGCTCTAATTCTAGTTCTGCCATTCACTAGCTGTATGACCTTGGGCAAGTTACTAAGCCTCTCTGAGTCTCTATTCCTCAACTGTAAAATGAGGATAATAACAGTTTCCACTTTTTAGGGTTGTTGTGGAAGAAAATGAGAGTACACAGTGCTTGGCATGTAAAATGCTTTTTTAAAATGGTACTACTGTGATGAGGGGCTGCATATGAACGACGTCCTTGAGTGTTTGTGACTTGGGATGGGGTGGGAGATGGGGGGGTGGCATGAGTGCAGTGACCCTGATCTGAGCTACATTATTAAGTGAATACTGACTCCTCCCAAGAGTAATAGGACATGCCCTACAGCAACAACTACAAGATCTATAAGAACGGGTCTGGAAACAGGAAAGGTGTTCCTTTCACTACTGTTTCCTAAATGTCAGTTACTATGCTAAGCACTTTATATGTATTATCTCATTTCGTACTCAAAATGACCCTATGGGACTGGTACCTATCTTACAGATGAGAAAACCAAGGGTCAGAGAAGTGAAGGCACCTACCCAGGGTCATACAGCTAATAAATTGCAGAACTGTAATTTCAAACCCAGGAACTTGACTCCAACGTTCATAAATGTAACTATCGCCCTTTATCAAGAGCAGAGTTCTATGAGTTCTCAGAAGGAGATTTCCTGAGGGGCTGTGTGTCTAAGATGAGGGAAGAGGCTCTCTGGGGCTCAGCCTAGGACGAAGGACCAGGATGTAGAGTCAATTCCCCTGGAAAAATGGGCTAGGTTCCTCTTGGCAAAAGAGGCAATGCCTAGCTATGTCCAACAGTCAACCAAGATTTTTTGATTGCCCCTTGTGCCCAGTGCCTGGGGCACCTTGAGGCTAAATGGTACACCCCTAGGTCCCATCCCAAGCCCATTTCTTTTTTTGCTTGACATTCTACACCAAAGAGGCCTCTTGTTGAATGCCTTTTTGACCAAAAGGGAGAAAAGAAAGGCAACAAAATTAAGGTTTCAGTGCCTAAGAGAATTCAAATAGAGTCAAGAGGCTGTCCTGGAGGTTACTCCTATGTAAGCGTCACCTACATATGCCAAAAGACCACAGTATGATAAGCTCAAGTCAACAACAGTCCCGAAAACCTTAAAGAATACCTGGATCTGTATCTGAGACTCGATACAAGTTTCACTCACTAAATTTATTCTTCAGAAACTTAAATCCTTCAGAGAGCTCCTATGCCAGAGGCAACAGCCTCATCAAGAACATCAACCAGATGTGTCCCCTTTTCTCATAAAGTCAACACCTCTTTACAGCATGAACAAGTTAGGGTGGTCACTGCTTAGACTTCACTGAAGATCAGGAAAGTGATTAAACTAGAGGAAGGGGTAGGCAACAGACAGGATGGAATTTAACAAAGGATTATGAATACTGAATCTCTGTATAATTTTCTTTTTCTTGGTTGCTAGAGTATTAGAATAGCTAGAAGGAAGGAACTGAAATAGTGGAACTGTAACCCATAGCGTCCTTTGAATTTGTTCTATAGCTACTCGTTAAATTGTAATTTGAAAGTTACCATCTTTTTGTACATGTTATAATTTACAATGGGGAAATAACTGAAACCATGATACTATAACTCATAACAACTTTGGAAATTTCCTATATAACTATTTGTTAAATCATACTTTGAAAGATATTATCTTTTTTATATATGTTTTATTTCACGGTAAGGAAATAACTGAAACTATGGAACTGTAACACATAATATTCTTTGAAATGTGTTCTCTACTTGTTAAACAGCACTTGGAAAGTTATCACTTTTACATATACATGTTATATTTTCAATAAAAAAATGTTAAAAAAAAAACAAAAGCAAAACAAAGAGCCCTCTTGTTCCTAACTGCTTGATGACCTAACCCCAGTCTCATCCTTGAACTCAAAACCAGTTTACACATCTACCTCCTGGACATCTCCCCATGCTTGACATGACCCACAGGAAGCTAATTCCAATTCCAAACTGAATTCATCATTCTACACTTCTTCCCCCAAATTACTGTTCCTCATCTCTGTGAAGTGCTATCATCGACTCAGCAGCCCCAGCCAGACACTAGGGTGTTGTCCCTGACATCTTTCTGTCCTTTCTTTACCTTCTGCACTTCATAGCCAAACAACTGCCAGAAGTCCTATGAACCTCTTAAATCCACCCACGTCTCCATCCACACTCCTAACTACCTGAAGTTACCACCTGGTTTTATACTACAGCTTCCTAGCCGATCTCCCCAGATAGACAGTTGCTCCACACAGCTGCCCGAGTGTGATATTTCTTAAATTGTTTATCTGATCATGTCAGTCACCCATCCAACACCCTTCATCCTATTCCCATGGTCACCCAGGTCCTTAGTATGACTTACAAGCCCTGAATGATGGGGCCCCTGCAGTCCTTTCTTCTCTTGCAACTCTCCACTCTCTCCATGACCCAGGCAGCCTGAACCGATCACCTACATAGGTGCTCCATGCTCTCTCTCCTTGTTTTCCCTCTTGCCCAGAAAGTGCCTCCCTGACCTCTGCTCAGCTAATTCCTTACTGGTCCCTTTAGCTCTAATTTTAAATGTCACTTTCCAGGAAGCCTCTTGAGATCCATCCCCAGGAAAAGTTAGCTGTCCCTCCAGTGTGCTTAGTACATGCTGAACTTCCTGTCAGGCACTCTTCACACTGCATTATAACTGCTTATCCACCAGACACTAAGCAATATGAGAGCAAGGACTGTGTCTTATTCTCTTTGTAGCCCTCCAGACTACTAGCATGGTACCTGAATTCCATCTACACTGAGGCGTTCCTGATCTCACCTTTCACGCCCCCTGTAAGGTGCCAGAAGGCCTGGGGTATCTGGCAGCCCCTGAGGGGCTCTGCCCCTGGCCCTCACCACCTCTGGAATGACTCACCTGTAGTCTCTGTTGCTCTGCGTCCCGCTCTAGGACAGAGGCTTGTAGGAACATAGCTACTTCCTGCAGATTGCTGACACTGGCCTTGCTCTGGGCCAGGGACAATGCCAAGCCCTGGGCCTTCTCCCTCCACTCGATCTCCCGGGCTTCTGTCTGCCTCAGGGCTGCCTGTACTCGCTCCAGCTCCTGCTGCAGCCTGGGCCCTAGAGAATCAAGGTTTGGAGATGGCTCTTCCACCAGGCAGGCTTTGTGGTTGTGGGGTGAGTCCTCTAGATTCCTCCTTTGCTGGGCTTGCCTCATCTCCAGGATCTCTGCTTCCTTTTGGGCTAGCATCAGCTGTAGCTCCCTTAGACTCTCATGAAGGGCCCTCATTTCTTCTCCTGCCTGCTCCAGACTCTGCTTCCCTTGAGTCACATGCTCTTGGCTCCTCTGGGCCAGAGATTTCTCCAATAGCTGCTTCTGTTCCTTCAGATATCTCAGCTCTTCATTCCTCTGGGCAAGTGCCTGCTGGAGCTGTTGCATGGCCTGCTGGTGTCGGAGATCCTGGTCCTGGATCTCACCTTCTCGCATCCTCAAGGTCTCCTCCAGCTTCCGGGCTTGTGCCTGGCAGGAGTCCAGGGCGGCCTGCAGGGTGGCAGTGTTGGCCTCCAGGCTGCGGCCTAACTCTGCCTGACCAAGGAGATGCTGCTCTTTCTCCTGCAGTTCAGCCTCAGCTTTGCTCAGGGCCTCCTGCAAAGCCTCAGCGTGGTCCTGGGCAGCCTCCTCCCGATGCTGGGAGGATTGGCAATCTGCCCGCAGGGCCTCCAGCTCCTGGTCCCGTTCCTTGAGCATTGCCTCTGCCTGAAGCCAGCTGTCCTGCAGGGCCCTGGCCTCCATCTCATGCTCCAGTGCTCGCTCAGCACACTGTTGCTGGAGAGCCAGGAGAGCTTTCTCCTGCTCCTGAAACTCAGCCCTTAGGTCACCCAAAACCTCTTCCAGGGCCTGTACCTGCTGTCTCTCCACTGCCAGCTCTTCCTGGAGCCTTTGTACCTGCTCCTTTTGATCTTCAAGCTCTCCCTGGTGCTCCTTCAGTGTCACATGGGCCTGCTCCAGAGATCCCTGGAGTGTGCTGTCCTGTTCCTTCACACACCCCTCCTGCCCCAGGGCCTGATGCTGTTCTTGCTGCAGAACCTCCAGCTGCTGGTCCCTCTGAGCCAGGGCTCTCTGGGCCTCTTCCAGCTGACCCTGAAGCAATTGCTCTTTCAGCTCCCCTTGTTCCCTGGCTTCCTGCAGGTGTTGCTGCTGGACCATTATCTCCTGCCCTTGCTGTGTTAGGAGTAGGCTGGTTTCACCCACTTTCCTGTGTAGGTCTTGCAGCTGCTGTTCCAGCTGCTCCTTGTGCTCCTGAAGTTCTTGGATTTGCTCCTGCTGACATTCCACTTCCTTCTCCTTGTCACGCAGGATCAGCTTCATGTGCTCCAGGTTCCCACGCTGGGCCTTAATTTGGCCTTTCTCCTCCTCTGCCCGCTCCTGCATCAGCTGTCTCTGAGAGGCCAGTTCCTGGCCTCGCTCTCTCAGGGACAGCTTGATCTGTTCCAGATCCTCCTCCAGGATCTTGGTCTGCAGTGTCCTCTGATCTTCTAGGACCTGAATCCTCTCCTTCTGCAGCATCAGCTCCTGGTCCCCCTTCTCAAGATCCCGAGTCAGATGCTCTTTCTGCCTCTGCAGCATCTCAATCTGTTCTCGCTGAGACTGCACTTCCTGGTCCCTCTCCTGGAGCTCCCTTGCCAGGAAGGTGCTGTGGTTCTCCAGCTCAAGGATCTGACTACTGTGTGCCTGTATCTCCTGGCTTCTTTCTTCCAGGTCCAGTGTAAGGTGGGTCAGAGCCACCCTCTGCATTTCCCTCTGGCCCTCCAACTCCTCAATTGCCTTTTGCTGGCACTCCATTTTGTGATGGTTTTCTTCCAGTTCCAGGGCCAGGCATTCCAGAGTAACCAACTGCTTTTTCAGATCCTGAATCTGTTCTCTCTGGGACTCAATGACTTGGGCCTTCTTCTCAAGTTCTAGAAGCTGATGCTCTAAGATGTTCCTTTGAGTCTCACGAGCCTTCTCAAGCTCTTTGATCTGCTCCCTCTGCACAGTCAGCTTCTGCTCTCGCTCCTGGACAGCCACGGGCAGATGTTCTAAAACAGACCTGCACTTCTCCAGCTCCTGAATCTGTTCTTGTTGCATATCCACCTCTTGGTTCCTCTTCTTTAAGTCCAGAGACAGCACTTCTAAGGCAGCCTTCTGCATTTCCCGTTGTTTCTCTAGTTCCCGGATTTTTGCCTGCAAAGTATCCATTTCCTCTTCTCTATCAGATAGGGTTTGGGCAAGGATAGCCAAGTTCTCCTGCAAAGCCTTCCCTTGAGCCACCTTCAGCTCGCCCTGCTCTTGCAGAGCCTGGGCTCTCTCACGCTCACTCTCTACCTCCTCATTTTTCAGTTTCAGGGCAGAGTGAGCAGTTCTCAGGTCTTCTTCCAGGACCCCAGCAGCACTTGCCTGAGCCCTGGCTTCTGCTACAGATGCTTGCAGATGTTCCATCTGGGCTGTTAGGTTCTCCTTGGCTGCCTGAAGTAATTCTCGCTCATTCTGGAAAATGAGACATAAAGCCACCTTAGACTACATTTCCCTGGTACTGTCACCCAACACAGGTCCTTCCTTCCCTTTGAGGCACTAGCAGTGACAAGAACTTGGGCAAAAAGTGCATTTCACTTAAGCTAATACTATAAAAGAACATCCCTTCCACATCCCAGGGGAGAAAGCTGGGTTCAAATGAGCCATTCACCCACTCTGGTACTTCAGGGCAGGGGACAAAAATCTCAACCTCAATTCAGAAAAAACAATAGGAGGATTCACTGGGACCTTAATGGCCCTCAGGGATTTTGGGACATCCAGAGACATTGAGACACTTGGTAGAGGAAGTTGGGTACTGCACATGAACGGGGTATAGCCATAGGCCAGGATAGGCCTGGGAGCTGGAGCCATGGGCCCTGAGAGACTGCTCCTGAGCAACTCCCTCCCCAAACCAGTACCATTTTACCTGGGCTTCTATTCTCTGTTGTTCTGCCTGCTGCAGGCGATTCTGTAAGGTTGCCACAGTTTCATGCAGCTCCATCAGTTCAGATTCTAGGGAATTCTGTTTTCCTTCCCACTTGGATTTCTCTTTGAGAAAAAGGAAGGCAGTGAAGCAGGCCCATAGTTGGGGGTGGGAGAAAAGAGGGATATAGAGGCAGATGGAGGACGAGGAAGCAGAATCAAAAGGGAGGTCAAGAAGGAAAGAATTACATCCAGCTTCATACAGACATCACCCATATGCCAGCTTTTCCCTGCTATTTCCAGGCTCATGTCTGCATGTGCTATGCAGCCCCAGCACTGCCTCACCCTGGCCACATACAGATCCTCAATCCTGGGTTCCAGACAGTTTTGAGCTAGGTAACACTGGAGATCCCTTCCAGCCCCCAATTCTGTGATTCTGCAAAGGTTTCTGTAACTCTGGGTCATTCAGCTAGCTGTCCCCCCCCACCACTATTAACTGGAACATGCACCTGAACCCAGCTATATCTGTGTGGCTTTCAGGAAGCCCTCTGTGAAATACTCAAGGCCCAGAACCACTCCCCAAGCTGTCTTTCTCTCTTCTGTAGTAAAGCCTGAAACCTCAAGATCCTCTCTTCTTTCCTTTCAAAGTAGTCAACATCCTTTCCAGCCTTTGGCTGTGGCGCAAATACGTTCCTCCCAGATTCTTCCACCTTACTATCTCCCAAACAAGCCCATAATCCTGCTGTCAAAGGCTAATCATTGTGAGGAAATGGTTGGAGATAGTAAAAATGAATAAAATGGAAACATGACAAAAGATACTGAATTTGATCATGTTCTCATAGTCCTCGCCCTGGGTTCCAGTTATTTTTCCCTCCTTCAGAGGCAGAAAATGAAGGCCTGGCCATTCCTCTCAGTTCATCAAATCTGTCCCCACTAATCCCCTCCTCCAGAATGGCCCTTCAAGGCCATGAAAAGCAAAAAAGTAGTTCAAGGACATCATCACCCCACCCCATTTGGAGATACATCCATGTATCTTCTCACAGTTGTGTGTAAGCAGTAAAAAGAGTGGCTGCTAGGCCTGCTCCTGCCACTTCTGGCTTCCTACCTCTCCTTTCTCCTTTGTCCAAATCCCTCCTGCTACCGTGAGCATCTTACCTTCCTGGTTCTGGGAGAGCTGGCTCTGGAGCTCCTGCAACTCTACGTGGACTTGGTTATTCTCAGCCTTGGTATCTGTTAGACGCTGTTCCAGCTTCCGGGCCTGATCCCTTAGAGTATCCTTGGGGAAAAAAGGCATGGCTAAACTCAAAGTTCCTCCTCTTCCACAAAACTGTCCCAACAGAGGGATCCAGCTCTCCCCTCATTCTCAGCCTTTTCATCACAGACCTACTCCCAGGCCGCTGGGTTATTTAACTCTGACCGCTTATGGATTTTGTTCCTGAAGTGATAATGGCTCTACATCCCTTTCTGTCCCTTCTGTATCTTTCAAAAATGAACTCCTGTTTAACATCTTAGCCCAAAGGTCACTCACCACTTCCCTCCCTGAATTCCCACTTCAAGGTTTAGCCTAAAAGTCATTTCTCCCTTCCTTAATTCCCTCCCCAAGTCAGACTGAATTGGCCCTTTGTCCCGGCTTCAACAGTGCATTGTTTGCATGTTATTGACCCTATTAATTCCGTCTTATGTTACAATACAGTTTGGTTCCTCAGCCATGCCACAAGCCCTTTTTGAGGGCAGAGATCACATCTTTCCCCTTTTTGTATCCTCTGCTCAGAGTGGCTGGTATATAGATGTTGCTCAAGTTTTATTGATTAATATATTGGGTTCAATATAAGGTGAAATTTGAGACATTTATTTCAGTCTTGGGCTTGAATGCTTCTATAAATCGCAACCTCAAATCGCAGTGGCCTGTAACTTGGGTTTCTCTTGGAGGTCTTGGTATGAAGAATAATTCATGACTGAGAGGAAAATACTATTGCAATTTAATATCACGCATCTGTACAGGCTTTTATATTTTACAGGGATCATATGTGTCCCTCAGTAAATCCTCAAAACAACCCTGTGTGGCTGGCATTATTTGCCCTACTTTACAAATAAAACCAAGATCCATAAAATCCAAATGCTTTTTTCATGGTTTCCAGGAAGTAAGTGGTAGAAGTGGAACGTGATCTCAGGAATAAAGCAAGTCAAGCTGCTTCATGAGTCTTCTCAAGCTTTTAGGAGGAGGGGAAGAGTTCAAGGAAGGAGAGCAGAGACACATACCCGAGCCTGCTGAGTCTTCCACAGCTCTTGGCAAAGCTTGTGGAGGGCAGATGCCACCGCCTCAGCAGAGAGAGCAGTCAGGAGGGGCCCTCCTTTAGAAAGGTTCCTTGCCTCGCTCTGATCTGAAAAAAATGAGGAGAAACCACATGAGCTATGAAAAGAAACAGCCATGTCTCTCCAGACATGACCTTGGTTTTGCCACTGATCCCTCCCCTCCTCGGCAGTTCATCATATATTTTCTGTACATCCATGAGGCAGGCACTATGCTGGGTACACGGTAATGCTAGCTATCGTTTGTTAGGTATTGAATAAGTGGCAAGGACTGGGTGAGCTACTTTACACTTGAAATCTCATTAATGCCTCAGAAAAATCCTGAGAGGTAGGTACTCTGAACATCCTCATTCTATGGTTGAAGAAAATCAAGCTCAGGGAGGACTGGTAACTAGCCCAAGGACATACAACTAGCAAATGGCAGAGCTAGGGTTCAAACCCAGAAAAAATTAATTCCAAAGTCTGCAGCCTTAACCTTGATGCAATATTACCTAAGGAACTCCATTCCCTTTCCTTCTCCCCTAGGAGCTAGGCTTGGCTTTGGCCCAGAGGCAGCCACCTCACCTGGCTTAGGGCCCCAGACGGGGGGAGCAGAGTCTCCCCCGCCACTCAGCTCAGGCCTGCTCTCACAGACAGACCCCAGGGCCTGCTGCAGGATGGAGTAGAGGCTGGACAGCTGGGCCTGGGCATAGCGTCCAGGCTGCTGCTCTGCGGCGAGTGCCTCAAGCTTGCTCTCTGTGCTGCGCAGTCGCAGCTGTAGCTGGGCTCCCTTGGCTTCCTGACCCCACAGGGAAGCTCGCAGCTGCTGCTCGGTGACCCGTGATGCCTCCAGCTCCTCCAGCAGCCGTGTTTCCTGGGCCAGAAAGTCGGCTTCCTTTTCCTTCACCTCCTGTCTCAGTAACTCCACCTGCCAAGGAGGAAGTGCAGTCACTCTGAGCAGGGAGGAGATACCCTCTCCTCAGATACTTCAAGACCTGACCCCACTCAATCCCTATGCAAACCTTAATCAGGGCCAGGAAATTTCAGCAGGCTCAGTACTTCAGCAGGTAGGTGGGGCTCTGAAATGAGTATTATGCTAGTTCTGACACCTCAGTGCCTATCTACTGAGTGGCCTTCCCCTAACTCCTGATGGGCCCAGGCTACACAAATGGACTTCTGCCCTGGTTCTCCTGGCAGATATGCCAGGTCCTTGCTATGATTAGAATTCTGCCCCCTGAAACCCAGAAACAGAGCCTAATAAAACTAGAAACAATGAAATTGGCTACCATTTACTGAATGCTGACTGTGTTCCTGACCCTTTAGGTCCACCATCTCATTGTTTTGTTATATTCCTATAATGGTTAAGGATTATCATCCCTGTTTTACGGATGAAGCAACTGAGGCTCACATAACTAGGAAGCAGGAGAGTTGGGAGTCAAACCCAGGACTGTCTAACAGTCAGACATGTGTCCTTATCTGTTGCAATCTACTGTCTAGCACCCACCAACACCCCCCCCTCAGCCCCTGCCCCTCTTTCCTCTGTACCCAAGATCTGGATTCCTGCTATGAGCAGACTGAGTCCCTGGAAGTTCTATTGCTGCTGCCTACCCGATCTGGAGTATCACTTGTTGCTCAATTCCCCTTGCTGTGTCTTGCCAACCAGCTCAAGCATACTTGGGTGCAACTGTGCTTGAGCCAGGCCTGCAAGTGTTCCAATCCTGCAGGCACTATGTTCTAGGCTGACAGGTTCCCCACAGGTTCTCAAGCCCCCACCTTGCCCAGTCTTGGCTTCCCCCTCCAGCCAAGATCTCAGCCTACTCCGTCATATAGAAAAAGAGAAGGGTCCTCTCTATGCGAAGACTGTGCAATCACCCCAGCACTCCCGGAAAAAGCTTCCACCAAGGGAGTAGGGCTCACAATCGGGAGAAGCACCTGGATACTGAGCTCCTTCTGCCCTCCTTGGGCCTCCTGCATGTCCTGGCGCAAGGAGCTCAGCTCTTGTTGTCGAGCAGACTCAGCTTCTTGTAAGGTAAGGAGTCTCTGCTCCTTTTCCACCAGTGACAGAGACAGGCTAAAAAGAGAAAGGTCAGAGGGTTAGGTCACCCTCTCAGAGAATGAAGAACTATCTTCTCTTCTGATTGTTTTTGAAACAAAGCATTAATAATTAAAATAGAAATAGTAATGATAATGGTTATAGTGTAACAATAGCAGCTACAATTTATTGGGTACCTATTCACGTCAAGTACTGTCACGCATATGGTACCTCATTGTAACTTCACAGTTTATTTTCCTCTGGCAAATCCCAGATGTATCTATACAAGTACTTCATATTCAACATGCCCAAATGTTCTCCTCCCCTCTGCAGCTCCCTTCCCCAATTATCTCCTTCTACCATGTTCCCTAGCTCAGAGAATGGTACCCCCATCCACCTTTAGACACCTTGGCCGTATGACATGGTCCTCCCTTCATCCCATCTGTATACAATCTATAATTAGATATAATTGATTCTAACTCCCCCAATGTCTCTTAAATCCATCCTCTCCTCCTCTTCTCCACCGCTGGGGTCAGCCTGTGTATCTCTTATCTGGAAAATTGTACCAGCCTTTTCTAACTTGTCTCCCTGCTACCAGTATCATCACCAAAAGGATCTGTCCCTCTTGAACTCCTACAGCACTGAGAATATATGGTGTTCTTCATTCTGATTGGTCTAATGCCGTTCCTGATGTTTTAAGACATTACTATCCCTCTAATATATTACAAATGCAATCTGGTCAATTTCCCTGCTTAAAACCCTCCACTGGTTTCTCTCAAAACTTAAAACTACAAACTCCTTGCTGTGGCTTACAAACTCCTGGATAATATGGCAACATTTGTCTAGCTCATGCCACTCTCTCATTCACCATGCTCCAGTCATACCACACTCCTTCAGTTCCACCAAACACTCTGTTATCTGCCTCAGGGCCTTTGCACGTGATTTACGGTTGTACTGCATAGAATGTTTCCTTGCCTCTCTGCATGAGTGGCACCATTTTGTCCTTGGTGCTCAGTTAAATGCAACTTCCTTCCCTAACAACCTATTAAAATAGTCTCTTGCTCTTATTTCTATTTCAGCACTCTGTTTCTTTCCTCCACACATCATAATCTATAATAATTTATTTGGGGGATTATTTAATTAATGTCATCTCCACAAATCTATAAATTCTTTTGAGGCAGGGCCCACACTGTCTTATTTATCACTGCAACCACAGCCCGTGGCATAGTTCCTGGTGTATAATAGGTGCTCTCTAAATATTTACTTAATGAATGAAGTGTAAGCTTCAAAGACAGGGACAATGTCCTCTCCATATGGCTACATGTACAGCCCACAGCTGGAGACATGAAAGGCTTAAAGAAATCCCTGCCAGAGAACCTAAGATGGCAGCTAGGTGAGACAGGGCAAAAAAAACACCTCCGTGAAAAATACTAGATAAAAACCAGAAAGTGACCCAGAACACCAGTTCCTGTAATGCACCAGCCAGACAAGGTATGCTAAATCCACAGGGATTGTACATTTGGTGAAACCAGGAGTCTGCATTCTGAAATGAGTGAGTGAGCTGGCTGAAAGT